>VWZY01005013.1:173410-223397 GCA_013399075.1 Chloroceryle aenea | reverse complement strand
GGGGGGGGGGGGAGAAATCTAGATGTTTTCTATTTTCTTGAAAAATATTTTCCGCAGTGGCTGTGAAAAATGCTCATTGCTGGTTACAATGAGTTTACATTCCTTATATACAGCTAGTTTTATTTCTCTTATTCAAGGAAACCCAGTTTTAGTTTTAAGGAGCTATTTGCATAGATCTAGCAAAAATTTAAAAGAGAAGATCAATGTTTCCATCATTCTACCCCAAATAGTACCTGAGTCCTGTGTAACCAGTCTCAAAGATAGGTTTCAAAGTCAAGGACACTTCAAGGATACCCAGAAACTAACTTTACGTAATTAAAATGGTTTACTTACTTTCCCAGCTGATTTACAATCACTGTAATTCAAAGACATTAATTCCATGAGGGTTCAGCAATAAAATGTTTCTTTTTCTAGGACTCTGGAATGCTTTTTTCCAGTTCATTCCAAAGGAGGCTCTGTGAAATCTGAGCGTTTTCTTCAAGAAAAAGAAAAAATCCAGCCACAAAGCAACACATGCACACACAAAAGCATACCACTCCTTTTTTTTTAGTAACAACCATAAACCCATTTTTCTATTATACGCTGAAAATAGTTGGCTACCTCTGTTTAGCAAGTGAATTAAAACAGATTTTGGATTCTGCATCTATTTTACTCATCTCTATCCTTTTACTGATGTTTAACTATTGAAATCTATTTGGAAAAAAAAATCCTTGAAATTGGGGTGGTCTGTAAGTATGTCAGCAGAAAAGTCATTATTATAACAATGCTTGAATTGTCCATTTAGAAATTTCCCCAGAACAAAATTTTGTAGGGAAATTTCAAGAAAATTCTCCAGAAATTGGAGAAGTACCCCATCCCTCAGAGTCAGGAGAAAGGTTTGCACTGTGCAGGCTCGTCAGCCTGCACAATTTGTGAGTGCAATTCCAATATCGCATTTACAAATTAAAGTCGACAAAATCTTCACATCTGGAGGTAGGAAGGGAGATTTTACTGCCTTTTAAACAAGTGGGGAAGGTGAGAAGCAGCAGCAATCATAAGAATCTGAAGTGCTGAAATATACAATTAGAAGAGGTGTCTAAAAATTTAATTGAACAATGACATGCTGTCAACGGCAGCTTAAATGCAATCCAGTAATGACATTTGCTATAAACCATGTCAAAATGAAAAATAGGGGTTAGCTGATGTGTGGAGTGTCTGAGATTTCTGTGCTGCCGACGTATAGTCCTCCAGCAGCAAAACAACTGACAGGAACATAAACTTCAGCGGTGATTACCCTTTAATTAAATGGAAGCAGTAAAGGATCAAGGTAACAAAATGTGGAACAGGACCTATGAAATACTGAACAAATGTTGACTTAGTAATTCTGCTGAAAGGGTCTAAGATTTAGGCATAACAATAATAGTCAGCTGGTTGCCTCTGGTGCCAGGTTTGTGTGCCTTCTGTAACACAAAGGAGTCAATTCATATTTCCCCCACGTTTTTCCCCTTACTGTGTCACATCATATAGAGGTTTATAGCTCCTTGGTAATTGTGAAGGACCTTGGTAGTGATTTTCCTAACATAACACAACAGATCTCACAATCCCCACTGCAGGTTCACCTCTGGGAGTACTCTTCTGGACTTTCTCTGATTGTCACTAGCAGTAGATACGGGCTTTTCCCCTGGCTGTCAGACTCCAGCTTAATTTTCTGTTTAATAGACCACACATTATTTCAGAAGAGCTCTCTCTGGCTTATTTTAGTGAAGTCAACAGGGTCAACCAAGTGCTGTGTTGCCAGCTCTGGAGCCCTGGACAAAAAGCATTTCTTTTCTCCCACACCCTTTTTCTTACATGGATTTTGTTTCAAACAGATCTGAATTAGAGATATATTTAATGATGAAACCCAAAGCACAACCCGTCTGCTTCAACTGCTTCAAGGTTTGGACCAGAGCTATTACACATTTCCTATTATTATTTATTAATAGATAATAAATAGAATTTGTTAAATAGCATCAAGAAACATTCTTAGGAAAAAAAAATTGTTTAATCAAATGCAATTTCTATTATTTACCAACTTGTAGAGTTAATTTTAATAAGCTGAAAGCAAGTAATGCTAACAGTAAATAATTCACCCTACATTCTGTATTGAATGCAGCAGACCCTTACTAATCCACATTTTGCTAATCCTCACACTTTATAACTCGCACAAAAGAGTCTCTTCCTTCACCTCCTATCTCTTTGCAAAGATTTAATATCACAATGTTTCAGTGACTTCTCAGACTGTTGGAATCTCATTATTTATACAGCATAAATAATTAAACTAGACCCTCTTTTTAAAATTAAATGAGCCGTGTATTTCTGAACCAGGTACCTTAGTTATAAATTGTACTAAAAGCTGATCAGCTCTTACTTGCAATTAAAACATTCACTGACCTCTTGCACTGAGACTTCAAAATTAGGGAAGTCACCCAGTCAAGGACAGACTGTATGGGATGAAATATGGACAGCCGATCTGTCAGCAGGGTGGTGTTTAAATGTTTGTTTGTTTTTTTCCCCCCATTTCCTTGGAATCCAGATGTCACCAGGTTTGGTGAATGTATGTCCAGGTGGTTCTGATGCTGATTTAGTCAATCAACGTCACACATACTGGGACCACTGTCAATAGTCTGCACCTAATAGTACTTCTAGATATCTCAAATTAATCAGTAAGCAAATGCTTCTCTCCTTGCTTGCTCTTCCCACTTGCTTGTCCATCACTGAGCAGAGGGTAAAGCCAAGGTTGTTGTGGAGGCTAGTTCTGGTGCTCTCATGGCCCCTTTTCAAGGGATGACTGCTATGAAGTCATCTTGGAATGAGGGATCTCCATGTGATTACTGATGTTTTACAGAACTTGATAAAATAATATTTATAATTGATCTGTCACACCATTTCCATGCATGTTTTTAAAAGTTAAAAAAATCTAGGATAGAATATAGCAAAGTCCTTTGGCCGAAAGGGCGGTGGGTATGGCACTACAAGAGCTGGATGTTTTGTTATGCAGGGGAAAGTTTGTTAATTTAGATGCATGGCTTGTTTTAGACCTCATAGAGTAATATTTGTTCTGAGTTACCTGAATAAATCTCTGTTTAATCCCTGGGTGATGACAGTCAGAATTTCTCAACTCTAAGCTTTATGTGTTAACACTTAGCATTTGGAAATCCTGATTAACAACACAGACAGTTGGAGAGGTAGAACCAACCAACAGACAAGGCTTATGGAAAGCTGTTTGTAGTGAAGACAGCTAAATAAATAAAACATGCTTCTTTAACCACTATTAGTGCAGCCACTTGGGCTGGGTATTGGGTACCAGAAAAAATGCTTGTAAAATAGAAATATCTGTCCTGAAGGTGTTTAATGTCTCTCAGCTAACACTCTTCAGTATACAGGACTGGACATTAGCCGTGTATGAATATGCTTTACTTATTCAGACAAAACTCCTAATGAATTCAACTCAGGTTGCGTGCATGTAATTAAAATGGTTTGGTCTCTTTATGTATGTGTTCGCTGAAAACAAATGAGATTTGTTTGATGTTTCACATTGCACCACGGATAAAAGATCTGTAGCGAATAGCAATCTCATTGCTTTGATCCTGTTTTGAAATGCAGCAGTGTAGACTAAGGTCTTGATCCAATTCTCAGACACGAGAAAACATTTCTGATTGTAGCACTGGATGAAGGAAGCGTATACATCTGGGGTTTTTAATTAAAACAAAACAAAACCCAAATTAAGAAGGGTCCATTTTTCTCTTGTCTTAAGTAATTACTTTTTTGCATCATGATCAGCAGTGCACATTTTGCTGTCATGAAAGCAGCTATGAAAACAGCCACAGAAAACTCAGACTCAGAGTAACATAACACAGTAGCTGCTGCATGTAGAGGCTACGAAAAAAACCTCGTCTACTATCCTCCATGGCAGATAATGTATTGCAATTAATCAGATAAACACTGATACATTTAAAATTCAGTAGAACAAAAATGCAGATTACTAGACTATATTCTACTTTTGGGAAAAAAAAAAAGTGAAAAGTTTAAAGAAATTATAGAAGGAATGTTTTCATTATATTATTTCAGTACTCATGTAAGATCACAGAAAGTTAGGGGTTGGAAGGGACCTCCAATGATCATTGAGTCAAACCCCTCTTCCAGAGCAGGACAAAAC
This sequence comes from Chloroceryle aenea, assembly GCA_013399075.1. Classification (NCBI taxonomy): domain Eukaryota; kingdom Metazoa; phylum Chordata; class Aves; order Coraciiformes; family Cerylidae; genus Chloroceryle; species Chloroceryle aenea. The sequence goes on along the minus strand of VWZY01005013.1, from coordinate 219,220 downwards.
TAGCGCAGATCACTCAGAAATGCATCCAGACAGGTCTTGAAAGTCTTCAGAGAAGGAGACTCCACAACCTCTCTGGGGAGTCTATTACAATACTCTACAAGTCTTACAGTAANTCTTACAGTAAATAAGTTCTTCCTCATGTTGAGGTGGGACTTTCTGTTCTGAGCTCGAATCCATTGCCCCTCATCCTATCACAATGCACAAGTGAAAACAGGTTGTTCCTGCCTTCTTGGCACCCAGCCCTCATGTATTTATAGACATTAATTAGATCCCCTCACAGTCTTCTCCTGTCCAGACTAAAGAGCCCCAGGTCTCAGCGTTTCCTCATAAGGCTGGTGTTCCAGTCCCTTAATCATCCTCATAGCTTCCATTGGTCTCCCTCAAGTACATCTCTGTCCCTCTTGAACTGAGAAACCAAAATGCTTCCGAGATATTGGATAACCTAATTATTAGGTTAATAATAAGCTATTAAGCTATTAATAACCTATTATTAGGTTATCCAGTATCTTGGTTAATGGAAGCTTTCTGCATCAAAGAGCCAATTCTTTTAGCCACCTTTGCTTTCTGGATAGTCAAATTAAGCCTAATAAGTATATAATCAAAAGAGATATTTTTGAATTTAAAGATTCCTAGTGAAAAGAAGAATGTTTTAAAGAAAGTAACAACAGACTTTGTATCAACCTTTATGTTCACAGGAGACTATTAGTTATAAGGGCTGGAAATCTGTCTCTTAAGGAGGGATCATTAATGTCTTGTACCAAAATTTCAATTTATCCTATTTTAACTTCTCTTTTCTTCCTCAATTCCTGAGAAATTATACTTCTTATTATGTAAAGAAGCAGTAAGTATCAATATAGTGAAATTATATGTTTTCTTGGCTGGACTGCTTATGTATGTGAAAATATTAGAAGAATTATCAGATTCAGAACAATGTGATACAAATGAAGATTACAGGTGTTCAGCAGTTTGTTTCAAGGCCAATGACAGAGGACAATGTACATGAGCATCACATAATGGTGAAACAAATGATGAATTTTCTTCAGAAAGGTCTGGGACTGTGGCTGCAAATTCATGCTAAAATGAACAAAACCATCAGCTCACTCAGGTGAGGGACTTGGGGAAGCAATTCAACTTCCCTTCCTTTCTACTCTTGTGCACTTTCAGTTTTCTGAAAAGTGCTTCACTCTTCTCCATCTCAAAGTAAGACCAATGAACAGGAAGCTAAGCGTGTGAGAATTTTAGGCTCAGATTGTCTTTTAAAATGAGCATAATAATTTTTATATCAAGTTTCTCTTCTGAATCTCATATCCAGCTGTCACATAAGACTAAGAAATACATTCAGATGAGCAAATGCTTCCTGATATATTATGAATGAGAGTGATAGAGTACAGAATAGTGGAGAACAATATCAACAATATAGACAAGAAAACACCAACGTGCTTATATAAGCACATGGCAGCACTTCAGGATCTTCAACAATACACTCCATTTTGCCTTTCTAGACAAATCTGTACAGTTTCAACAGGTCCATTCTCCAAGGGAATGGGCCAAATCATCAGGCAGTGTGAATAAGTCTGAATGCCATTTTTTTCTGAGATGAAAACGGAACATACACTGTCTGCAAAGACTACTTTAAGACTGAGTACAGAAAGAACAGAAATATTTGTTCAGACTTCTCAAGGAATACTTTGCAGCAGCAAAAGATCAACTTACTCTTTATGACAGAAGTTGCTCAGCTGTTCTATTTTTAGCCACACTTTTTTCAATTCTTTGGTCACTGATTACAGAAAAGTATTTTCTCTTTGCAGCACCATGCCAGTTCCTGTTTATCCCTTCTGATATTTTATTTAAAAAAACAAACCCTGCAAATGTCTAATTAAAAAAAGTCAAAATGCATGATTAATTACAACTCAAGAGTATTTTGAAAGCAGGAAAGAAAATAAACAACTCTGATAAAGTGAACAGATGGGATTACAAACTAAATTGTCGTCATTAACGCTATTAGTCATATAATTAGTTATTAGAATAACAATACATATCTAATATTAATATGAGATAACAGGAGTATTATTATAGGGACAGAAGAAAAGAAACTTTGAAAGGTTCTAGCTAAGGATACTTTAAGTCCAATTTCTCGTTAATATATAGGTTTGACATGCAAGACTCTTGTGAATATAAATTCTGATTTTGTGGACATGATTCTGATTTAGCAGGTTTTAAAGCAGAAACTGGCCCCAGTGATGTCTCCACTCTGTATTATGAAGAAAATCTACTACTTCCATAGCTACCTTACATACAGTCCTAAGAGCACTGCTAATATTAATGTATTCTGCGCTTGATCTAACTTCCATTGAAACCACTATAGGTGTTATGAGGGTTATTAGCTTATTTTTCTTTAATTAACTGAAATTACTGGGGATGAATCATCTACAACCTGTTATATTTATATATATAAATGACAACAGCTTCTGCATGCTATTTTCCACATCCCTGAGCTGTAGAGATCTACTATCATATATCTGAAGAGAATCCTGCCACCAAAGGACAACACTAATACATCAACACTTTTAATGCTACCAGAAAATTGGGGTACTGCAATCCCCAAGTGAAAGTTTGGATGAATTAAAGCCTTTTAATGCAGCTGACCCTGCACAATTTCAGATACCTTGTGGTTTTTGTCTAGCAACATGACTTTCTGGTTTATTTGATGAATCTAAATCTGTCTTTATGATGGTATTAGTGCTCTAAAACAGTACTGCATATATAGAGAAGATTTTTAGAGTGATGTGTATACTGAAGAATGGCATAACTGGCTCTGAATAAGACTATGAATAAGTGGAATGACCTTTTATTATTGAAAACAGGCATTGATCTCCTCAATTACCAGTAAGTACAATGCAGGTGAGGGTGTACAAATGATAAATAAGAACGGTATATGAGATAAAACTCGTTTTCCCCAGTTCTTCTAATAGGTTATAATTTATGTAGGTGTAAGATCCAGTGCCACATACTTGCTACGTGGGGCTCAGCACATTTAAGTCATATCAGGAAATTACGATGCATTGTCAGGTTACACAAAGCAAAAATGAAGCCTGAAAAATAAACATTTGATACAATTAATAGAAAACTAAAATCAGTAATAAGATGTGTTATTTTTTCTCTTAACTTTGATTGGTTTTGCTTGGATTAGAGAGATAGGAAACCTAACTGAAACAACTGTATGGCTAGTTCCATTTAATGGCTGTTATACTGTCAAATATACATTAAGAAGAAAAATGTTTATTGCTGATGTGCTGAATATACTGTATGGGTAAAATTTAATTGCAAAAAGATATCATTTTGAATGACTGCTTTTTTCCTATCTTCCTCAAATGAATCTTCCAACAAAATAATACACAATGTAAGCAAAACTGAAGTTCAAAGACCTAATTTCTAATTCAAGGAGGCATTAAGCATATGCTTAACTTTGGCCAAATGTGTAAAGCTATTAAATTCTAGGACCATAAAGAAGTGCTTAAAGTTAAATGGGTTCTTAGGTTATAATTTACACAAGGTTGCCTTCTTGAATCTTACTCTCCTAACAGTATTAGCACTCTCTTTAGCAGTTGGTCCCATTGAGACCAGGGGTACTGATTGCCAAAAAACCCCAACAAAAACCTGTTGTTGACCATGAAAAGGAGGTGTGTTTATTATTGCAGTGACCTATTTCTTTTAGCCACTATTAAATGTAAGCAGAGAAAAACAAGAGTTAGCTCTCTATTTACCGCTCCTGGTCATTAAAGGCAGTCATTAAAGGCAGTCATTAAAGGCTCGCTGAATGTCTGTGCCTGTACTTAATTGTGAATGCAAATAATAAGCTGCCTTTGAAAATCAGGACTCACGTTTTGGTGGACTCCAAGGAAGTAGTAAGCTTGAGCAGGGAGCTGATGTAACATAGTCCAGAGAAAGAACGCTTTATTGTTTTCACAAGAGTAAACTTAAGGGAAATCCAGCATTACAAAAAAAATTAATTTTCAACCCTAAAAACTGGACTGGGGAGGACACCAGAAAATCTAAATTTCATATAGAACAGATATAGCACAGTTATCATGATGGCTAATAACTGGTCTAAACCAGTCCTGAATGAAAACAGCAGAAAATATGCTTGCTATTTTCAGTTATTCTTTTTTAATTGAAGGAGATGGTTTATTTGTGTTAATGAAGTACTCTCTATAAACATGTCAAAATCAGACCTTGAGTTTTCTGTACATCATACTTTGACATACAAAGTTTTGTACAAGCCCAGAATCAATTCCAGTTTATCAGTATCAGACAAACTGTGTATTGTCAGGGGAACTGAAAAATCAAGATGAAGTGTAAGTTTTAGCACGTTTTCAGACATATTTTAGTCAAATATGCTCTGCTGTTATTAAATTATCCTTTAGCACTTAGGAATTTTTGTTACAAATTTCTCATGGAGATATTAGTTATACAGGGTTGCTCTTATTTGCTTTCAAAACCATAGTGACGCAGTGAAGAACTCAATAACTGAAGTTATCAAGCAGGCATTCTTTATTTTCGGCACGGGATGCACAGGGGATATTTCTGCCCAACACACTCACCAAGAGTCAAAAGGTTCGGGGTTAAATTACAGCAATATATGCATATTCATAATTCCTTTACCTAGTCACAGTCTGAGAGCTTATTATTCTAAGTGGCCACCCATGTTCACATGTTCACTGTAGTCTCTTGGTGGTTGTCAGGCACACTCTGCAGCTTCAGCAGCTTAGCAGACTTCCTTATCTCTTAGGTTGTCTTGCTCCTTGCGGTGTTACCCAGTTATATTTGTTTTGCAAGCACAGCTGTGTTAGCAGTTTCTTCAGGGTTAGTTTTAAGCATATTGTGCCTTGTTAGTAATTTCCCATATCAAAACTGACAATCATATAACCTCCTAATACCAAAGCCTCCTCTGTAATGCAAAATATGTGCCCGCCCTCCCCTGAAAAATAAGGATATTGCCTGGATTTCATGTTCTCTGTAATTGTTTCAGTGATTGCTTCAGTCTGTACTTGGAGAAGAGATAAACAGTTCAAAAAATGAAAAGAAAAAGAGTACAGATGTAAAATGCTACCTTAAATTTTGCACTATATACCTTACTCTGTTTTGATTTATTGATAACTACTTAAGCATAAATGTAAAAATCTCCAACCTCAATTAAAAGTCAGCAGAGATGTGATTGCCCTGATTCTTTCCCCTCTCTCATTTGCCAGCTGGCCAGCTCTCCCTTCCTCGCTGTTTTTCCAATGAACAAAGTGTTTAAAAATCCAAAACCAAACAAACCGAAGAGGCATTGACATAAAAATGACAAACGCTCAGGATCATAGTGAGAGTGACGTGAATCAACAGCTGTCCTGCTCAGCCTGACTCTTCCCACGTCCATCTGTAACCGCAACCATCTGCAACAGGGGAAAGAAACCAAAGAAAACAAAACTGCAGAAACAAGGGTTGTGCTGCAGGGGAAGCATCCGGATTTCCCAGCACAATGGGTTTGGATTCTCGTCACCCACAGGGAGGAGGAGCATTTCCCTTCCAGTCCACTCTCCTGCCAGACGGCATTTTCTATACACTGTAGGGTGCATAAACTTGCAGCAAGGACCAAGTGGCCTCATCCTAGGTCACGCGCCATGCACTGATCTAACCCAAGGATTATCAAAATCAATTGCAAGATTCTATAGGGTGAAAATCCTTTAAAACAAGTTTTCCTGAAGAGCAAAATAACCCTGAAACCTTCAGCAAATTGGACAAGTTCTGAAATGGAACTATTAGGTGACAGCTTGCAGATAATGTTCCCCTGTCCTCTGCATTTCCAAACTCTTATGAAACCTGTAGCCGAGGATAAAACATGATATAATACACAACTTTTTTTCAAGAATAAGTATTTGCTTGCAGTCTGGGAAAATCTGCATAACGTGAGTTCAGGATAATTTCCTTGGATGCCTGGCAAACTAGCCTGAATTCAAACCTCTTACCCATTTTGGAAAGGGCTTCTAGAAAGATTACTATAAACCACATTTTGCCTCAGACAAATCTTGGTATGGATTGGCTAGTTATCTGGAAATATACCTAACACCTGAACTTTCCTGTGAAGTGTTTGTACTATTCATTTTCACTGAAGTCTTTATTATAGCAGACATTCAAGGTTTTAACAGAATTGACTTTAACTGGAATTTATTGGCCAATTCTTCCCCTACAAAACCACTTTTTAATTGAAAATAACATGTTAGGTTACAGACCAACTGCTTTTATTTAGTCAAAACCCTTTGCAATGCAGTTGTACTATTTGCTTAAGGACGAGTTTATTCATGTGAGTAATGGCAGTAGGTCTAAGTCCATAATCCTAAATAAAAGGTTAACACTTCCAACAAATTATAGAGTGGCTGTTTAGCCAGTTTTGCTTTTCTAAAGCGATTTCCAGAGACTATTGACTTTGAATATGCATTACTCCCCAAGATATAACTTTGCTTTTATTGGAAGTATTATTTATCTAAGAGTGAAATGTGAATATTTGGAAGAGGGCACATGTTTCTGAGATATTTCCCTTGCATATTGTAGATGATTCACAGGAAGGACATTTTTTGATGTCTTGCCAGAATACAAAATGCAAGGTCCTTACACAGTGCAAATGAAAGGAGCTCTGTTTTCTTCAGGACACATTTATAGCAGCAGTCTGGCTTATATTTTCTTTTGTAGGTATCTTTCACCCAACTGTCTTGGTTTTGAACAGTCTTCACCCTAAGAACAAATGTAGTGGCTGTAATGCCTGACACTGGTCAGAGAAAAATTTGGAATTACAGAAATGTGGGTAGGGAAAAAGTCTGATGATGTCTGAACTAAGCACATGAGTGAAGTCTTTATGAAAATGGACCATAATGTGAATACTTTAGAGGTGGCCTTAGATGATAAACTGTTGTTCTTTGGTGAATTTGACTTTCAGGCACTGGTTTGGGGAGACTGACTATTTTGCCAGCTTGCACTGTAACACTTTTCTAACATACATTTTATGCAATCCAGGTCCTAAAATAATGATTTAAATATTACGGCATTTATTACTAAAATATACTGTAATTTGATAGCCGACAAAGTAATGCCAACTCATGAATAAAGTGTCCTGATGAGCTATGGAAATAAGATACCACCAAAATGATAACTATTTCCTATGTGATGAGAGCTTAAAAATTAGTAACATTTTATTAACCATGTATTTATTCCTTACAGATGAAATTACGTATTTATTTCCCAGCTAAAACACAAGGCAAGTCAATATTGCAGTTACAGATGAAAGGGAAGGAATCCATCGCTTCAAACCTCTACAGCAATGGGTTTGCCAACGCTTATGATAAACAAATGCGTTTTATCTCAAGGAATTGAAGATTAAATCTGATAGAGAAGTGTGAAATAAATAATACAAGCATCTTATGTCTGCTTACAGGATAAGGTCTTAACTGTTGTCTGGCTAGGATTAATAGCAAGGAGTTATTTAGACTAGCAGTGGATAAGAAGAGAAGTTTATTTATTCAAAATGTAAATCTGTGATTTAGCATTATATTTTTTTTCAGTCTCGCATTGGTCACAGAACTTCAGGAACTACAATGGAATGTATCTGTATTTTCACTTTAATCTTAAAGGAAGATATGTACAAATGTATCTGAGTGCGTATATATCTGCCATACATCTTTTCAATGTATTCTCTTCAGTAGTAAGATGTATATGGAGCATTCAGCATTAACAGAAGGTATTTCTTCCAGAAATTATTTTATTAAGATAAGGTTCCTCTCTCCCCATGTTTATCTACATATTTTCTTATTGAGCATTTTTATTTTTCCCTTTGTAACTTTTTGTCGAAAAGCAATTGTTGAATGTTCTCCTCAGAGATGTGTATGCCCCTTTGGAAGGGAACAAATGCTTTTCTACAGCACACCAACATCATTGCCAGCCTTATCTGTAACCTGAAATGTTTTGGCTTACTTCTTTGTCACTGGATATCTTGGTTTACAGCAGGAATTCACCTTTTAAAATACATTCTCAGCTACAGAAGGAAGACAAGATCCTCCGTGTCATAAATGGCAACGAATACCTTAAAATTTTTCCATCTTTAGAACAAACAATCCAATTAGAATTTTCTGAGGATATTAATTCAATCTGGGAAACATGACTTATTCATCCCTCTGCTGAAAAAAAGACACGTTTATTTATGGTAGTTTGTTAGAAGCAGCTTCAGACTTGCAGGTTAACATTCAAAGAATAGAACGGTGCTTATTTCTTCAGCTTTGATTTTTTAAATTAGACTTGTACTGTGAGTGATATGCAATGAGAACTCAATTGTCAGGAGTGCACAGGAGAATAAATTTTAGTCATTCTCCGTTATTTTTAAACCTCTTTGTTTCTTTAAATAAAGTCTAAAAATTCATCACTTCATACATTCAAGTTTCTATATTTAGTGCTGGAAACAGTAAAAGCGAAAAAAAATAATCAAGGTAGTGAGTAGTGGGCTGTTTCATTCGCAACTAAAAGGCCGTTATCATAGAAAGATTAATTTAGGAGAGATAATTCATAATTTCTGCCAAGTGTGCTGTTGGCATTGGCTTTTCTGAAGCCCAGTAAATCCCCTTCCAAGTTCTCAAGAAAGTCTGAAAGAACCATTAATGTTTGCTGGTTTAAAATGAAAACAAAATCATAGCACAAGTCTCCTTGTATCCTTTGAGCTGTGTTTCCTGCCTACAGCCTCAAACCAGCATTACCATCATGATAGGCTATTTATGCTTATAGGCATATACGCTTAGATAATATGTACCTGGAGATAAATTTGGCTGTGTATTGCATAATGCTGTAAGAACTGCAGTACGGAGGCTGAGGAATAATTGAAGATAAAATCCTCAGCGGTGGAATACCTTGTGATTCTGCAGGTGCATGGAGTATAATAACATGGTCTGGAGCCGAATTTACAGTAGGGGAAATTAGATGCCACCTGAATTTTGACTGCATACCTGTGCGTAGTAAATAATCATGAATGCTGAAATATTTGGTATGCTTTAGGAATACATAAATATGCATTAGTATTTGGTATGCAGGAAGGGTATGTGTCAATGGAAGAAAGCTTACTCAGAGCTGGGATATGAATATGCAGCAGCTGAACTTTACTCCTTTACCAAAGTTTGTAGTTCAGCATTTTTATTTTGATTTTTACATTTTCTGTTGTGAAAAAGCAGCTGGCTACATTATCAGCAGTTACCTTCAAAGCCTCTTGCCCTAGATTTCATAGCAGGGCACAGACAAGGCTGGATCTTTTCCCCATGTAACAGACCAGGGCTGAGAGCTCTTGGTGTATTGCAGTGCTGCAGGTGTGTCCTGTGCTCCTTCCTTAGTTTCCTGCACCTCCTCCCTATGCTGGAATATATGGTATGGCAAGCATTTTGTAGCCCTTTCTTTTGCCATCTCTGCTGACACAGCTGCCTGTACTCCTCTTAACCCTGCATCATGCAGCAGAGGTCATAAATACTTCATTCTACACAAAACAGACACGTTACTACCATCTCTATAAAAAGGATGGCTATATTGCATGGCCATACAAAGATAAGCAGAAGTTAAACAAATTAGGCAGAGACATGCTCTGAGACATTCATAACTATGGATTTACTTTGGGGATTTCCCTTCAATGATTTTTTTTTCAGGACTTGGAACTGCAGTCATCAGGAGCCTGACAGCATCTATCCAGTTCTGCTGCAGGGATGGGGACTCTGCCATCGACAGTGATGGAAACAGATGGGGCTTTGCTTTGCAGTTATTCCTGGCTAAGTCACACACTCCCATGGAGAGTCCCACTATTTTCTCTTTATTTCTCAGCTGTGAGTGAATAAGAAAACTGGAATCTGAATGAGAGAAATTGGCAGAGGAGACAGATTATGATTTATAGGGTATTAATTGTTCAAGGTTTACTGAAGCCCAGCTCTTACACTCTCTCAGGAGTGTGTTTCTACTCACAGAGAAACCAATCACACAATCTTCACATCCCTTCCCCATCAGGAGGGGCAAGAAAATTTCGTTTTTGTTTTCTTTAGTGTGACACCATCAGTTAATCTCTCTCCTGCTCGCCAAGAAAAGATCTGCATTTCTAATGTTCAAGAAAAAAATCTGTGTTTATTTTTTTTTAAAATCCACTTGAAGACAGAATTCAAATGCTAAGTAGACACCTAATGGCACATAAACAGCATTATTTTATGTTCTAGGCATTAATTTTAACTCTTGTGCAGATAACGAGAGAAGTTAATATTTTATAAATAATGCAATTGTTTGGTAAGTGGTTGAGGGAAACAAAGTTAGTAAACAGTAATATTATTTTGATTTTTTTTTTTTTTTTTTTTTTTTTTTTTTTTTTTTTTTTTTATTTGCTTGTTTGTTTGCAATATTTCCTCACTTTAACAAGTGCCTTAACACAGTCATCAAATAGGAAAAATTACTGGGAACACTGATCTCCTGGAAAATTTGTGGCTATGTGTGATGTTTAGATATTTTTATTATTGAAATTACTTCCAAAAAGACCTGTTGCAGGTACCAACAATTAGTGATAATGATTACGCAGTTTAAATTTCATCTTTTTTTTCTCTCTCTTTATTTTCTCACTGAACAATTATTACCTAGAAAAGCGGCCCATCTCTGTTTCTGGGATTTTTTTTGGTTTTATGTAAGGAATTGCAGGTGATGACTTAGAGTTACCTGTCTGAATTAATTCTATTAGGAATATATTAATTGGTTTCTTCTAAAGTAGTAATTTATCACATTTGAGTATCATATATTGATAATTCTCCAAGTACTGTCATAACAGCTTTCTGTGGTATATGTATGCATGTTCAGAAAGACCAGTTTATATTTCCTGCACATTCTGGGGTTCAGAGAAGTATGCTGTGGTTGATGTAGAAGGCAGACACCAAAGTCTGAAAAAGCATGCTGTATAATTAAGTAATAATAGTACTATCACACTGTTTTATGAGGCAGTAACAGAGTCCCCAAGTGAATAAACTTATGAAGCCAAAGGCTGTGCGTTTATTCCAAGAAGGGAACTGGATCATTGCCAAGAGCGTTGCTACAACAGTGCCATCAAATTAGTATGCTATAAGTGTTTAATTAAATAAAATTTGGTGTGGATTCTTGCACATGGTATGGAAATTAATGTCAGTGTTTGAGCTGAAATGCCAGTGGAGGCATTGGTGGGCTGGTGCTTTTCAGGCATGCCCAGGGATGCTGGCAGGTGAAGTGGTCTATTCCATACTCCAGCCTGTGAAATCAGAAGGGATTTTCAAGATTTATGCTGTGTATAGTGTCAGTGTGGTGGGATACAGACGTTTTTCTCACTGCTACTCTCTCTTCTGAATTTTAGAGCTCATGGATTAAGGCTTGTAAAAGCTAAATGAGTTGTGAACAAGAAGATGATGTTTTGGACCCGAGACAAGCATGAGGATTGTGATGATAACTGTAATACTTTTTTCTTTAGAAGACAGAATCTTAGAAATGTTTGCAAAGGTCATCTGTGAAGCCCAGCAATACCTGGGTAAGCACTATCAGGACACTGGCATGGTTCCTGAGACAAATCTCTGTGACATTCAAACCTGACAGCTCTGCCGAGATTTCTGGATAAAGGTACTAATTTAATCTAAATATTTGGATGCAGTTGCCTACTTGCACAAGCAGATGGATGGAGGCCACCAATTCAGTTTGTATAAGTGACCAAACAGCTGTCAAACTGTCCAGGGTTTGGTTAAAAGCCAGCTTTCAACCAATGATCTAGAGACGAAAGCCTGTGGGTGTGCAGTTATTGATCCCCTCAGCCTCTTGCCATAGCTCACTTCTATTGAAATGTGCTCTGGGAATAAGGATGGCAGAACAGCAATAGAGTGCACCTACTTCTTTTGCAGATTAAGTAAACTAATAAAAATGCTACTGCTGCCACAGAAACCAGTCTGAACTTTCATTTCCAATGCAAGCGCCAATACGTAATTGCAAGCTGGATGCATCTAGTGTCTTGCATCTCATCAGCCAGAAACTCTGCAGAAGTGAAAGATTATGATATGAAACCAAATCAGTAACATACAACTAAAACGTGTGGAAAATCAAATTTAAATAACAATAGAAACATGGATGCTTGAGAATAAAATAAGAATAAACTTTAGTTCCATGTTCTTTTAACGGTGTGCTTCAGAGGACCAGGATCTGTGTTCTGCTTATGATAGGTTTGCAAGGGCAACACAAAATTACCAATCAATGCGCCTGATGAAGACAATTGGTTGGAATATTTTAGTATAAAACCCAGGATTTTTTAATAAAAAAAATAATGTGAGGATACTGGTTAGAGATTTTAATTGAAAAAAAAGACAAACTATTTCCTAGCAAGTTCTATTAAAAACTTTTCTCTGTGGAGTCTAGCAAACTTAATAAACAACTATCCTTAATATCATTTGAATTTATATAGGCAGTAGACACTTTTCAGTAAAGCTGATCTGAGGTTAGTACTTGGGAATGTCTAATCCACAAAAATAAAAGATTAAGATCAAGATTCAGTTAAGCCCTTACAGTAAAATTGAAAATAATTGCAGGTTTCTGCATAAAGAACACATTCAATTAAAAATGAACAATTAATAAAGAACAATCCTATGCATAAACACTGCCAGAAAGGAGAAAAATATTGTTGTTATGATAATATAGGCATCTGCTTGTACCTCTTTTTTTTTATGGCTGGTTTTTATTCACTGCACACACTGTGACACAACATACTGTGACTGAATGCTAACCCATATTCCCAAAATGTCAGTAACAAAACTATATAAAAACATACACAGCAAAAAACAGGTGTAAAGAAGGATCAGTACTTTCAGTGGCAGACTTCTTTTCGTTTCACACACTTATTTTCAGGTGGCGTAGTTGCATTAGATCCAATTTCCATAGTAAATAACAGGAATCTAACATTAATGGCAGCTGGATGAGGACCACCTCAAAAGACCACCAGCTAATTCCAATAAAAATGTGGGGTTTGCTTAGACATAGATTGATAGATCCAGCTTGATGTTTCTTCATTTTTCTTTCCTTCTAGAGGCCTGTTGCGGCTAAAGCAGAGCTAGGCCCACAACTTCAGTCACATCATCTCTTCTGGAAGCCTCACACCACTTTCTGTTGGGTAATAACAGCATTAATGAAGAGCAAACAGAAAAAACAGTCAGTACTTAAGCAGACTAGGCTGTTCTAACATCACAGAATATCTTTGGTGGCTACTGCCAGGCTGCTTCAGCAAGATACTCATAGGGATTTGTAATACAGACCAATTTCCTAATTTACACAGCATTTCAACTTGTGCTTCCATCTCTCTCTTGGCACAGTGAATCAGCTGATATAATGAAGGGATAAACGAACAGTTTCTCCCTTTTATAAAATGATTACATAGATTCTCAATAGAGAAAATGAGAGACCAAAGACCAGGGTGGTTTTGTTTGTTTGTTTGGGGTTTTTTTCGTGGTCTGGGGAGCAGACAGGAGGGATTTGGGGGTTTTGTGGTTCCTGTAAAAGAACTAAATAACAGACAAGATGAATCAAACTTCTAGCTCGTAATCTTTCCTTGACTTTGCAATCAAACCATTTTAAATTAAGATAGAATGGTGAAAAAAACAAAGTAAATATAACCACCTCTTAATTTATTCCATAGTTCTTGACATTTCTAAATATATGTTCAACTTTTTCTTCTGCCCTTGTGTAGTTGAGCCTTTTCATCCTGTTTTTTTTATTTGAGCTCATCAGTATTTTTTGTCAGTGTTTTTTGTCCAATTTTCTACATTTTCTCTTCTGTCTAATCGGAACCAAAATAGTTTGCATTGCTGAAGTGAATGGAAGTAATTTTTGTCAATTCAGCATTACACTGCTGCCATGCTTCCACACTGAGAGATGTTAAGAGTTCAAGTATCTCATCCCTCCTGTTTTCTCTCTTGGCCAAGAAAATCTTTGTAATTTTGTAGCTTCCCAAAAGATTTTTGCTTAGTTGTGGTTTTGAGATGATATTTGCAATCTAGAAGCTGATAGAACAAGCAAAGATGTAAATATTTTCCCATTGGCAACCACTGACTCATTGAAATGGAAATGGTTTATGCAAGAGCTTTGCATTTTGACCATTATTTGTGTCAGGAATGAGAAGCAAAAGTAATTTAAAAGCAGGTGTTCTCTGTTTATTTGTTTGACAACGTCTTTTTATCATTATATTTATTTATATTCTGTATAACCTTTCTGATGAACAGCATATAAAAGTGCAATATGACAGATAACACATACACAACACCAAACATATCAGCTTCACAGAACTAAAATAATTCTCTCCAAGGAATGAGAGGGGGATGAAAATTGAAATTCACTCTTTTAAGCCTGTTTAGAAAAAAAATAAAATAAAGCAAATGTATTGTTTCAAGTCTGAAACTTTAAATATCTATCAAGCTCTAAAAGTAAGTACCCCAGCACTGGGTTCCTTCCATGCTGAGGTTTCACACTGTACAAATCAATCCTCAGTGAGGGCTGCAGGGTGGAGATGCTTCATCCCAACTGCACCAGGGCTCCTGTGCATTCCCCACCCCAGGCATCCCATTATAGCCTGACCATATCTCCTTCTTGTGTGCCTGCTGGGCATTTCCCTATGTGCAAACCTGGCTGAGCTTGGGCCAGAAATACCGAGTGAAGAACAGAAAAACAAGAATTGTTTTTCTCTGTATTAAATTTGATGACAAAAATGCATATTACTATGTTGAAGGGAAGATGCTGGACAGCAGTTAGGCGTGGCGTGTGTGTGGAAAAACCTTAACTTTCAGACAGCACAGAAATTTCAAGTGGGGATTGAAAAAGAAACCGTAAGAATCAGTCATGGCAGTGGAGAGGGTTTTGTGCTCTCGAGTGGTCCTTTTGCAGATGGGCAATCAAATGCTGGTGCTGCAGTTTCTCTGATGAGAGCCTCAACTGGTCCTGCAGCATCGTGCGGTAGAGCTCGAGTCTAGGCAGAGCCGCATTCAGCTGAACTTGTGACAAATCACTCAAGTGGCTTTTCCAGCACACAGACTGTAGCTGTGACAGAGCGAGCAAATGCTGTGCACAGCAATGCACTGCTGTGAACAGTCACTTCATTTCGGTGGGAAGCTGAGCCAAGGCATTGTGCTTCTGGGGTTTGGTGCATTTCAGCTGGCTGGTCGTGTCAAGGGGAATTTGGCCCAAAACAAGGCTATCTGAAGAGATGTAGGTAGAAGACTGTGAAAAGGACTTGAAGCTGTACTCTTAGTTGTTGGAGAACTGAAGGCTGGGATGAACATTTTTGGCTCAAAGGGAGTCAAACATTAATTCAGTCACGTTTTGGTGACATGAACACATTTCTTTTAACAGTGACAGTATTGCAGTGTATTGCAAGGAAGTATAATGTTTATAACAGTTCCAGAGTTTCAGTGCCATTATACCACATGTATCAAAACCAGTCACACGATTCCTTTTGTTTTAGAGCAAATATATTTTGGAGTGCAGTTATTCATCCAGACTTTTAGTTTTAAATAAGAAAAATATATGTACCCTTAAATAACGGTGATAAAATAAACTGAAGGTACTTCTTGCCTTGCAGGGTTCCAAGTGAAGTTGTGAAGTGGCAGGAGTTATGTTCCTTCCCAAAAATATTCATAGAATCTGCATTTTTAATTCCCAGACCATATCGCTGGATGTTGCTGCAGCTATAGAGAGATGTATGTACAGTATATCTAACTAGAAGAAATGTTATGTTTGAATAGGACTGAGAGGGAGATGGATGGCAGAGATTAAAAGCCCAAGCATTTCTTTGGCATTACCATATGAGATGCTCAAAATTATGCTCAGGGCAGGTGTCAGTTTAGAAATGGCAGATGGCATTTTTGGTGCATCAGCATCGTTCGTTAGCAGCAGAGCTTCAAAAGTAAAAATCTGGGAATGGAAGACACCCTGCAAAAGCAGCTCTCCTTCAAAATAACTGTGTTGGGAACACATTCACTTCTGCGGCTGAGGAAACCACAGGACAGAAAAGATGTAAGAAAATATGGTTGTTACCTTCTGCAGAGGCTACTTTGCAAGACTGCTTTTTGAACTCCTCTGACAGGTCACCTTGACCTGAATATATGCTGAGGCTAATTGGTATGGAGCTGGAGCTACCATGCCTTAGCCAAAGGTCTGTCAATACATCGCTGCAGAGCAAGGAACGAGTTCTGCCTTCTCTGTGCTGCTTCCCAAGCAAAAAACAGAGACAGAACTGTTCAGGTACTTCACTGGAATAAAAAAAAAAAAAAGTGCAGAACATTTTGAAAATTATATTAATGATTCTTGTTGTATGATGATTATAACAGTAATTATATTATACATTATGATTAACATTAATGATTCTCGTTGCAGCAGAAGTGTATACCTCAGCAACTCCAGAGGAACCTGTGCAAAGGCAGAAGGGCTAATCTCGTTTCATATTCTTTTCTATTAGTGGTGTTTTGGAAAAGCTGTGCTCCAGGTACTTATTTGGTCTCAGTCTCTCAGGTCTCTTTGTTGTAAATGTGATCTCTTTAGAGCATGGAGGATAAGATTCAGCTGGAGATGAAAACATGTGTACCAGCATGCTGCAGTTTACCCTTTGGCCATTTTGCTCCTTTGCCTCTCACCCCACACAACAAAGTAAAGAGTGATCTTAAAAACTGGAACAAAAAGCTGATTTTGTTTACATTAAAATTCATGAACACATGGTTTGGCCTTTAATCTCAAAAAGTCACAGTGTTTGCTTGAAAGGACAGTTCCTCACACAAGACACCAGGCCAGTTTAAAAAAAAAAAAATCATCAATTAGGAAGGCAACAAAGCCCTTTTTTAAGTGGGTAAGAGGCGCTGGGGAGGATGTTTGAACAGCTCTGAGTCTCCTATCTTTTCTCTCATCTCCTCAGCTGCTTTTTATTTCTTCCCCTAACACTCTAAGCCAGGTTTCCAGAAAAAAATATTAACAAGGACATATCTAGCAGTGATGCTGATGACATTTTCTTGTTCATCTTTGTATATCACTGCTATCATACAGTATATTCTCAGTTTTGTCTGTGGGCTCTTTTATTTCCTAATTTACCTTTGAGAACAGAAAACCTACAAATATTAAAGTGAAAATGAAAAAAAAAAAACAAACCCACACTAAAAAACTTTTCACAAGGGGATTGAAGATGTCATATTTGACTTGATGGTGCTGGTAGATAGACAAGATAAAATGGCAGATGAATTATTCCATACTTCAAAGGACAGCAAATCATTAGTGGTGCTTGAGAAGCCATGTCTGGTTCTTTCTTATATTTTGTGGGAAAATACGAGATTTACTGGGCATATATAAAGCCTTTTCCTACATTGCCTGGGGAATGCAGACACCAGTGCAGGGGGAGATCAGGCTGGCACAGAGGGCATTGCTTCACTGGCCATGGTTCCAGGGCACGCTGTGGAGGTCTGCTTTTAAAGGGAGATAGCAACACACTTTAGGTGTTATGAAATGAAATGCTCAGATGCATCCAGGAGCAGGTGGTCAACACTTCTCAAAATAGCAGCACTTTGGTGTTGAATTTCCCATCAAACCAACTGGTTTACTGTGATAATAAATGGATAAACTGGTGTGATTACATAGGCTGCATCCTCAGGGCACATTCAATATGAAGCCAAGGCCTTTTATTTTCATTGTGGCAGCATGGCATTTTAGATACTCAACCTAATGGGGAATGACTGGCAGCATTAATGATAAAGCAATATCCCAAGCTGAGCTCAGGACTTGCAATAACTGCACACTGTTCGTGGGATAGCTGTGGGAATCCTCAGTGTGAACAAAAAAAAGTCCTGCAGTTTTCTCATTTAATTAAATTTAAATCTGTGGGGACTGACAGTCCATGTTATGTTTTAGTTTGTGGGGTTTTTTGTTTTTTTTTTTTTTTACTTCTTCTCTGAAGCTTAATGTCACTGTGAAGTAGTTTTTAATCAACAGACAGTCTTAACTGGAAATTAAGCTGACACCTAGTTACCTTTATATAAGGATTTTTGTTAATTGCAACACTAAGTACAGGAAAAATGCCTAAGCCAATGTGTAGTAATAAAACACCAGACAGTCGCACAGAGTTCAAAAGCACTTTATCTTCTTATGGGTGACTTGAAGTTGTGTTTGCCTGGAATTTTTGACTGGAAGGGCTCACTTTCATCTAGTTACAAACCAAATCATTAAGGGTGTTTTCCACATCAGGCTGAAACTTGGGGGTCACAGGGCCAGCACCTGCTTTCTAAAATACCTCAAACATATGTGAGTGAAAATGGGAAACTGTTTCCAATGCTGTTTTATGAAGAAGCACTACTTCTGTGCATTGGAATGACTTGTTAATACAGATATGGATACAGACATAAATATATAGATAAAAAGACACCCACACATCATGATTCACTACTTGAGCCAATTTCAGCTGAACTGTGTTCCTGACCAGAAGCCATGTAGCACTATAGGGCTATTAGTCATGTTGTATTAGTCAGGAATGGTGCTAATTGCTAAATCTAGGACCTTTTAAGTATTTCTGAGCATGTGAAGCTAGTATGGAAATTCTTAATGTGACATGGTTCTTTTTTATGTTAGGGAAACCCTCAAAAAATAGCTCCCAAATCCAAATTTGTCTCCGTAATAAGCTTATAAAATCCCAGAGTGCATATAGACACTTGTTAGAAAGGTAGACAAGATGACAATTCATCTGACAGTTCATTTCCACTCTCTGTACTGTCCTCTCTCTCACCTGCTATTTACTAATTACACTGCTTACAATCAAAATGAGCACTCTACAGCAGCACTCAAGCAGAATTTTCCCAGCAATAGTAATTTCTATTTGGCAGGCTCACTGTGGTAAGAGGCACAAAACAAGGGGCTCTTCCTGGTCCTCCTGCTCACCTGACAAGTCTGGGAAATTCCTGATGGGAGTCCCAAGCAGATATAGGATTAGTAAATCTGGATGGTATCAAGAATAAAGATGAGGTGCGGGAACAAAGAGCGAAAAAATCCTGGAAGAGAGGGAGTCAGTGGAGAGGAGAAGGGGAAGTTTGCAGCCAATGAAAGGAGGTAAGGTGGGAGGGGTAAAGGCAGGGAAGGAAGAAGGGAGGGAGAGAGGCAGCAACATTGTGCTTTGCAGAAGTATAATTACCAAAAATGTAAAGACATTAAAAAACAACATACAGACAAAAAAAAAAAAAAGACAAAACAAAACAAACACAAAAAAAATCCAAACAGAAACCAAACAAAAAAGCCCCAACACATAACCAAAAATAAACATATCTGTAGAGACAAAAAGTAAAACAAACCTTTGCAAAATTACAGAAAGGGCAAATTAGAGGCAACTGGAGCAGGGAAGTAAAAGATACTCAGTCACTGCAACCCATAGCTCCACAAGAGTCAAGCAACTTATTCCTGAGTTTTAGTGTTCTTATTTGTTTAGCAAATAGCTGTGATCTGTCTGCCAATTCATATCACCTTTCACAGCAGGTTCACAGACAAGATCACAGCTTTCCACTTAGGTTTCCTAATGTTAAACTGTCAGCAATGCATGCATCCCTCTTGCCAGCCTCCTGTCAAGTCATGCATGTATTACTTTGTTCTTTTTCTCCCCAGTTCTTGCAGGTAGCTTGAGTATTAAATGGGGAAGCAAGGATTTGGTTATAAACAAAGTAAAGAGAGGCACTGAACTTTTTTCCATATCACAAGTGCTTCTTTAACTTGTAAGGGAGAGATTGAACCTCCCTCTTTCCATGTCGATGTTGTACACAGAGTAGACACCCTGTGACTGCTCATTGGGTTAGATTCCTTGCAGAGTGAGTGAGAGTGACAGAAACATTCAATTTGTAGTTCCTCTTATGTCCAGCCACCCCAAGCTGGCTGTGTTTGAGAAGCTCTGTATGTATTCCTAAGGAGCCATCCAAGTGCCCCAGGTTAGGAAACTGTTCTTTGTCTGCGGGGGTCTGGGTGTGTGTTTGTGGAAGAGTGTGTGTTTTATGATGACAAAAAAGCTATCTCAAGATGTTCCTTTTTTTTCTGGAGGGCCAAACCTAAATTTGCTCTGCAGATGTTCAAATGGTCATGTTGCCAGTCAACAGAGCTGTCCTTTGGACAAGGGAGGGGACTTAACACTTCAAGGTCAGCACCTAGCATTAGCTCATGTAAAAAGAGGCTTTTTTCCCCACCTACACAGGAATAATAACCTTGTTTTGAAGAACAGAAAATAAATAATGGCAATTCATACACTAAAAGCAAGGGTTAGATGCAAATGTAATGTCTATATTTGTTAGAGAGCAGTGAGAATACCATCAATTGAAGATGGCAGGATACTGTGGAAAAAAATAGTATATTATATTGTAATGAAAGGTAATGTCAAAGAGCAGAAAACCATATGAGGTAATTTAAAATCCTGTGGGTAACCTTACAAGCCAAGGAATACTTAACCGAGTGCTTTTGTGTTCAATGTGGCTGTTCTTTCATTATATATTTTCTATTTTTGGCATAATATAGTGTCAAAACAGAAAGATAAAACGTTGCACACTTAAGGTAAAACACAAAATGACGTCTTCTGGGCCCTTTTGCTTTTTAGATATTATTTAGAAGGCATCACATAAAACAGCACAGGAATTTTATAGCTGCCTACAACACATGAATGAAGGAGACAAACTCCAAAGACATTCACCACCTCTTTGCACTCCCAGTGGATTAATACCCAGGTATTGTCTAGGCACCACTGGTGTGCCTTCTGTTATCATGAAAATGAAGAATTCATCTTCCTGTGGAACACGGAGGCCAAATCTACTTCAGTGTTTGGCTGTCATTCTTCAGAGAGATCAGAAAATACTTTGCCTCTAGTGAAGTCCAGAGAGAGACACAATTCTGACTTTGTCATGGTTTCAATGGACACCTTAAAATCTAGATGTCACGCAGAACTCGGAAACTAACTTTTAATAGCTCAAGAATGAGCTTTAATACGTTGATGGAATCTTTGGGAATTCTGGTAATGTCAGGGACAAATAGGTAAGGAACATCATTTTATGAACAGAAATTCCCGCATTAGCTATACTCAGTCTTTCATGGAATCTGTGTCTGAATAAAGTTTTAAAATTTCTTTTTCTCCACAACAGGCTTTGTGAAAAATGCCTGTCTTGTGATAAGTGTAGGATGATATAGCATTGTCTAGACAGGTTTTTTTTTCTGTGAATGAAGCCTTAATTCTCTGCATTCAGCCCATTTTATCCACCAAAAGCAGCCAAGATTAGGTAACAGCATAGATTTGATACCTGATTTTCACAAAGATATGAGAGGACTTCTATCTAGTGAAATCCCCAACAAAGATAAAGGGTCAAACTAACAATATCTTCTACCCTGTTGTTATCACCTTCTAGATGAATGAAGTATAGAAACAGTTCTACTCATTTTTTAGGGGGAAAGGTTAATGTGCTGATGGTGCTGCCCATAATTCATACATTTTTGATAGCATTATAAATAAATGGATGCTGTAAGGAGCTTTAGAACTTACAAAAATATAGTAATGTCAGCCTTCTTTGGGCTGCATCAAAAGAAGCGTGGCCAGCAGATAAAGACAGGTGATTCTGCCACTTTGCTCTGGTCAGACCTGACCTAAAATACTACGTCCAGTTCTGGAACCCTCAGCACAGGAAGGACAGGGACCTGATGAAGCAGGTCCAGAGGAGGGCCATGAAAATGATCTGAAAAAAAAGAGATAAATGAGGCTGTAACACCTCTCCTACAAGGACAAGCTGAGTGAGCTGGGATTGTTCAGCCTGGAGAAGAGATGGCTCAGGGAAGACCTAATAGCAACCTTCCAGTATCTGAAGGGGGCCTACAAGAGGGCGGAAAAGGGACTGTTTACAAAGGCCTGGAGTGACAGGACAAGGGGCAATGGTTTGAAACTAGAGAAGAGTAGATTTAGATTGGATGTTAGAAATAAGTTCTTTACCATGAGGTGGTGGGGCACTGGAACAGGTTGCCCAGGGAGGTGGTTGAGGCCCCATCCCTGGAGACATTCAAGATGAGGCTCGATAAGGCTTTGAGCAACCTGCTCTAGTTACAGATGTCCCTACTCACTGCAGGGGATTGGACTAGGTGACCTTTAGAGGTAACCTCTGGCCCAAACCATTCTATAATTCAATGATTCTTTGGAGTCTTAGGAAAGTTATATTATAAAGAATATCATAAGATATTTAAATATAGGGAAAAAATTGTTTGATGAGACCTGTTTCTTTAGTTTTAGAAATATCTTTCCCTCTCTTTTTTTTTTTTTTTTTTTTTTAAAGAGAGTATATATTAGAGATTTGTAGGTATCACCTCCTCACCCTTTCTCTCCTGGATGTTGGAGCTGAGACAACAAAAGGTCAATCCCCAGGAAGAATGTCTGAAGATGTCTTGGAAAGCAAGCAAAATGATACATAATACTAGAAATAACGTACACACCTCCTTCCACCCACTGACCTGAAATTGCACTTGACTTCAAAGGACTCAACAAGAGCAGTTCCTTAAAATCCAGACAGTAATCTGACTTTTTGCTGTAAATATAACTTCTACTTGTAAACTAGAAGATATGTTTGCTGCTTCAAAATTATAATGAGTTTCCACCACATCCAGATTTTGCTGTTTCTTCTGAACAGGGTGGTAGACGTATTTGTGAGGTTTTTTTTCAAGAAAAGAGCAGTAAACAAAATGTCCATTTTTCCTATTATAACAAATTCAAGCCTTCCTAATATCAGTATGAAATAAATAATTTTTAAAAAAAAGAGAAATCCAATACCCAAGCACTAAACCCAATTAAGAACATTATATCCCTCTCAAAATTATTGTCCTTGTAAACCATTGCCAATTAAACATCACTATATTTGTTAATTTCAGGAACATGAAAAAAACAATCACTTCACATTGCTTATTTGTGCATGTACACATTTCTCCTCTTAAAAGTTAATCTGTAATTATGGTGAGTTTTAGAGCAATTTGGAGGTAAGATGCAGAGGCAGCTTTGTAGATCTTTGTAAATACCTTTTTTCAGACGTGGCATCTGTTGCTGTAGCTAAGCTCTAAATACACACAAATTTACAGGTAGTGTTTTCTCAGCCATAGCAAGGTTTAATTTGTTTTCATGTTTTGGATCGCTCCTATTATTTAAAATATCAGAAGATTGCATTGCTCATCTTGCAATTAACAACTGGCCTTCCTACCCTCTGTGAATGCAAAAGCTACTTATGTATTCTTACCTCCCTCTAGTCTCATCCATGCTTCTCAATGATAGTGCTGTAGAAGTTGTGCTGCTCATTTTGTTCTCACACACTGAATATCTTAAAACAGCTAAATAAGAAAGTATAAGTACCTTACAATCTGATCATTAACACTTAATAGCCTTTAAAATGTATTTTCCTTCTTACAGAGACTGTAAATGTCTTTTCTGTAACAAACAACAAAGGAAGAGCAATGAAAGTACAAGGAAGGAAGGAGTTTCCAGAGACAGTTGGTATCTACCTCAGAGATCTACTCGATTCAATATCTAATTGCTAATTCAATGTCTAATTGCTCAATATCACATTATGTACTTGTCTGCAAAATACAGCAGCCAGTTCAAATGGCTTTTGCTAGGGCTTCTTAATGGCACGGTTCCCTTCATTGCCATCTCACTACGTGTAATTATTACAGATGCCATCTGGAATACTGAACAGATACAAGCAGCCTCCTACCACCTGCAAAACATTCAGCTGCTTTCCGAGCATTCCCAGGACCTTTTTCCAGACACTGACAATGCTCCCGCTGGGTGTCTGAGAGGACATCACACCATGTAGCCAGCATGCCAAATATATCAACCTGTTACTACCTGGCCAAGACAGTCTGAGGCAGGGCCACCCTTTAGTCCCTCTTCTGTGGGGTCTGGAGGGTGCATCCCCTATGTGACATGGTACGTGACCCACTGCTGCTCTCAGATGAAAGTTTAATAAGTACTATTTTCTCAACATTATTGTGGGTAGGACATTACATCATCATAAAAAATCACAGTGTAAGATCCAGATTCACAGTGGTCAGCCTATTTAGATTATAAATTAGTGATGCTAAAACATTTTACAACTTTAGGACAGTGCAGATAGTTTTGGGTCTGTTTCAAGGAGAATTATGCAACCTCCTACAAGCAGGAAACATTTTCAATGTGTTGTACCTTCCAAACATCAGAAAGTATTTCAAAGGAACACAAACTATAAGCACTGAAGGTAAAGCAAGGCAAAAAAAAAAAACCCACAACAAAAGTGTTCACAATTTGCTGAGCATCAGTATGTTTAGATATATCTGGTAGTCTCTGTATAGCAATTTATGCTACAAGAGCCGCAGCATAGAAACTGCTTTTGCATCCAATTTAAAAACATGAATGTTCCATCCTTACCCCAGAGCTTAGAGACAATTTATGCAAGTAGGGCACTATGAAGTATTGCTACAATAAACTGTTGTTTTACTTCCCTTTTATAGCAAAAATTAGGGGAACACTGCAACTATTGTCAAGTCTTAAAATATGTTTGCAATAGAATAGAAGCCATTGGGTTTCTTTGCTTTCAATGATTTTCTTCATTATTCAAAGGCCTATTTAAATCTCTCATAGATTCAGGTGTTATTTTTAAAAAGGCATATATAACAAATAATAAACCTTCAGCAATCAAGCTAAGTCTCTGGCTACTGCAAAAGTGGGCATTGATGGTCCTGTATTTTGTTCATGGAAAGAGAAGGCATTTTGATTCTTCAAAAACTTTCATAACAGTTCCCTTATGGTGTCAGCAATTTGACTAGATTATAAAATAGTTCTCTGGTAATATTCTTTTAGAATCTAGGATGGAACACTTTAGAATTAGTCACTGTGAATTAATTTGAAATCCAGCCTAGTGGCTAGGGGTTTACTGTTGGCTTAAACATGAATGATACGTTCTCATTCATAAAAGCGCTTCTGTCTCTTCCAGCACATATAACTTCCTTTGTAATGAGTGAAGATCCAGGATACAGTGAGTTAATATAGCCAAGATCAATTTATTTCATTACTGATTTTAGTGAATTAAAGGAATTACCTAAATGTTAAATAATATGTAAACCACAATGGGATACCATCTTTTCCTATCCCCCCTCAATGAGAGAAACACAAAGTAGCTCTAAAATGTCCAGGACAGACCTTTTTTAATTAACAATAAGCAACACTTCACTGCATGATTAGTCACTCTGAAAGCAACAGAAATACCACAGGATTAAAGTACAGGAAAGATTTTCAAAATTCAAATCCTTAGACCTCAGGGGTTTAAGAAGACTGAATTTGGGTACACCACAGACACCAGCTGGTGGCTGTAGGTGGAAAGAAATTTCCTTCATTGGAGTAAAAATCAGTGAATGTAGTTACAAATTTATCCACTGCTTTTTGTATGATGTTAAGGAGAAGACAGAAGGTGTTTTCAGCTGTGTAAACTAAAATAATGGAGAAATGTATGAGTCTGAGAATGGATTTGATTAGAACCGTGTAACTCCTTCAGTTTACAGCAGTCCCTCTGCAAAGAGCCAAGGAGAGATGTCTCTTCCCAGGTCTACAGACCCTGAGCTAAATGATCCTTAGACAAGCAGGCAATTCAAGTCTACCTTTTGGCAAATGCAATTTTAAACTTCTCCACACATGAAGCAATTGTTGTTGTCCTTATGAGAAGCACTTGAAGGAATGAGCCTTAAACAGAGGGAGCAGGAGGGGGAAAAAAAAAAAAGTAAAGGAAATTAAAACAGAAAAAACCATCAGTATAGGAGTTGACAGATATTTGGATTTTAGTGAAGCATTTGACACTGTCTCATGAAATCTTAATTGAAAAATTAATTCAAGTCAACTTGGCTGGAGACAGTTGCGTGTGGATTGAATATTGGCTAAAAGACAAATGAACAAAAAAGAGATAAACAGCTGTGTAACAAGATGGTTGGAAATATCCAGTGGGGTAAACACATACTGGTTGAGAGTCTGGGTTTACTTTGTATCTTCATTAGAGATTTAGAAAACAGATGTAAATAAGATCTTAATGAAATGCACAGATTATGCTCATTTGAGAAGATTTGAAATGTCAGTAAGAAGAGTGAAATAGAAAGGGACTTAAAACAAACATGGATGAAGTGTGGCTGAAATGGATTCATCAAGGGAGCAAAAACATTTATGTTGGTGTTTTGTTTGCAGTAAAAACGTATGGGAAGATGAGCCGTTAGAGTAAGCAATGTAGGAAATTGAACAGTAGTAATGAATAAGAGAGTTGGAGGACTGGAGGGTTGTTAAGAGAATTATAAAAAATAAAATGCAAATTTAGGATCCAATGCCCTTTGCATCCAATGGAAGGTCAGCCACGGACTTAAAAGGATTTTGGACATGAATGGCAGTCACAAAGCAAGGATTATCTGCAGTCTTGTGGCCATTGCATGCAACTATGAGAAATGTTCTCCCAGAAAGATGTTAAATTGGAAGGAAATTAGAGAAGAGACAGAATTAAGAAATAACGGGGGTTTTGTGAGAACTGAAGTGAGAAGGATGAAGAGAAGTAGTGGGTTATAATTCAGCCAGATAAGAAATAAGCAGGTAAGCAATTACAGCTTTCAAGCATCTGAAGACAATTATAGAAATTATAATTATTCACTTCATTGTATGGATGTGATGGGTTGGACAGCAGGTGCCCACCAAAGCTGCTCTATCATACCCTGCTTAACCAGACAGGGGAGAGAAAATGTAACAAAAGGCTCATGGGTCAAGATAAGGACAGGGAGAGATCACTGACCAATTAGTATCATAGGGAAAACAAACTTGACTTGGGGAAATTAGTATAATTTATTGCCAATCAAATCAGAATAGGATAATGAGAAATAAAACAAAATCTTAAAAACACTTTCCCCGCCACACCTCCCTTCCTCCCAGGCTTAACTTCATTCACAGCCCAGCACAATGGAAGCATATTTTAACAGGTAAGGGGAATATATTAAAAGGGATGAAAGGCATTTGATATAAATATCAGGACATAGTGTATTAAACTATTGAATAATAGAAGAGATGGAAGTCGCATGGTTTGGTATTTTTACAAATCAGATTGAACACCAGCTATTGAAAGGCAGAGAGTAATCTTTTCTGTTGCCCACAACACTATGAATTATATCTATCTTAAAAACACTAGTATCTTCTTCCAGCCTCTTCCTGTGCAAGCTCTCTATCTTTTAAAGCTTACATCAGGAGATGTGGGAATAGCAAAGGATAAATTATTCTTAATAATGAATAAAGACGCTTCATATCTTTTGATCATGTAATCTTCCCTCTATTTTCATGACTCTCTGATTAAGATTATAGGCTTTTTTCCCCCTCAAATCTACCATCCACGTCAATATCTTTAAACTGTTTTGCTCTACTTAGAGGCAAACAGGCTTTACAGTGATAGAAAATTGGGATTTTTGTAGAATTAACCCAGGGATTTGTTAGGAGAATAATTTTTTTTTACTGTGATTTGTCTTAGGTTACTCCCTCTCCTGCTGAAAATACTGTCTCTAAGTGATGCAAGACTTCTTTTTAGAGGCTTTCCTTCTCTGGCCACATTCTTTTCTTAGGTCTTAAGTTTCTAAAATTATTGAAAACACTAAAGACCATTAGTAAATTTGTTTATTGGTATGTGCCCACTCATTCACACAGAAAAGATTTAGACTGAAAAATATCAAGCAAAGAGAAAATGCAAAAAGCCAATTTTTATTCCATAACACAGTTTGTGATAGGGTAGGTAGCTGGTTTTATTCAGCAATTTCTCCTGTTTTCCACCCTCTGTCATTTGGTCCAGCTCTACAACAAATGTACAGAAATTTTAGATGAGAAACAAGGAAGGTTGGTGGTGTTTTTTTTTCCTTCAGTGTGAAAGAGGTGATTTAAAATACAGGTAAATATTTGTAAACTCGGGAAATATCCGTTCTCAGTTGGTATAAATGATCACAAGTTCATTCAGTTTGATTTCAGTATGACCATTCACACCAGTGGAGGATCTCTACCACATCATATTTCAGTATGTGTTAAAATACAGGACTTCAGTCACCCTAGTACCGTTTTTAATGATCAGCAGTAGACTTAAGCAACATTAAACTGCTATTTTTAGACCTTTACACACTACTACAGTTTATGGGAAAACACTGAAAAATAGCTCCTAGCCATTTCTGACTGGAGTCTGTCTTGATTTGATAATGGAAAACAAATCATGGATTAAAGAAATAGTAGGGAAGGCTTGCTCTGTCTAAGGGTAAATCACATATATTTGAATATAGAAAACATGCTTTATACACCTGCAATGTCATATATCTATGCTTAGAAAATCAACATATCCTGCACTGCAGAAACAAGGATCATAGATAACAAGCTGAATATAAACCATTCGTACAATACCGCAAGAAAGAGTAAGGACACAACACCTGAAGGCATAAGCAGGATAGGAAGAAGAAAAAGCAGGGAAGCGGTGGCATATGTCCATGCAGCATTGGTAAGACAATTATTGGAGCTATCAGTTTAACTCTGCAACCTAATTTCCAAAGTGACAATGCAAATTGGAAATGTTCAGAAAAAGGATGGTAGGACGTCTGTAAAACCTATTTTATACAGAGAAAGTTACAGAAGTGAAGTATTTGGTTTATCCAAGTACAGTTTAGAAGATGACTTTCCTGAAGTCAAGGAAGCACTGATGTAAAAAGTCATCTAATAGTAAGTTATTAAAACCAATAAATCTTTTGATCCTTACACAAACTATGATAGTATCATTGGCATTAATGGAATCTAGCTATTATGTGAGTCAGATTAAGTTAGTAGTGGGAGTTTCTGTGCTTGTAGTTTATCTTCAGGTAAATTCAGTCAGTGCCTGTTCTGATTTAAACTTCTCTGAAAATATATTCAGAATAAGGCCCAATTCAGACTCAAAATTCAGGCTTGGATAGATGCAGAAATTATCAAAAACTGAAATAAAACAGATCAAGTATTATGGCTGGTTAAAATGAAAAATTGACTCAAAATGAAAGAAAAAATACATAAACCATCGACTGTAGAATATTCGGACATGCTTCATAACTGAAATTCTGTGATTCTTCACACTTCTATCATGCACTTAAAAGCATTAATATGTTTTATTCCTCATCAGGTTTGTTCTTCTACTTGGAAAATATTTATTCTGTTTCTTGTTTACACTACTTTAGAATTAATGTGGCTGTTTTGGTAAAGCAAAACAACCTTGACTTGTAGTACGTATCATTTTATCATGCCAAAATACATTGTGTAAAAACATAATGTGAACACAGTTCTCAGAATTAAGCTAGTTAATAATTACCATATAAACAGGTCAAGGATCAAAAGTGCCAGTAAAGTCTTGAAATGTGTGTAGATTATATTTGCAAAGTGAAAGCCAGAGTTGTCTTAATGTATACAGAATAAGTTTAATATCCATAGGTGAAATATCATGGTGATTTTTTTTCACAGAGTAATAATCAGGATAAGTAAACTGAGCAGCCTGCTTGTATAACATAGTACATGAATGGAATGTTAGTGAAATATTTTTTCAGTGCAACAGTATTGAAAAGTTACATAAACCAAACTATGGTTTCTTAATTACTCTAGGAATTAACAGAAACCTCAACTCAGAAATTCCAGTTTAGTTTCCTGAAGTGTTTCTTA
This sequence comes from Chloroceryle aenea, assembly GCA_013399075.1. Classification (NCBI taxonomy): domain Eukaryota; kingdom Metazoa; phylum Chordata; class Aves; order Coraciiformes; family Cerylidae; genus Chloroceryle; species Chloroceryle aenea. The sequence goes on along the minus strand of VWZY01005013.1, from coordinate 189,429 downwards.
ACCTAAAATCCATTTCCCTGGTCCAGCTTTCCTCATATCTTTTCTTAGCAATCTCCCCGCTGCTGCCCTCATCAGCTTCACCCAGGACCCTGCTCTTTGGAGACTCCTTTGGTGTCCCTTTTACTCTTTTCATCACAGTATCACCAACAGCTAAAAATGCAGCTGTATTTCTGCAACTTAAATATACATATTTTTAAATAAATATAAACAAACAAACAAACAAAAAACCCAAAAAAAACCAAAAAACCAACCAAACAATTGGATGTACTGGTACTGAACAGGATCATTCTTGAGTGAGCAGCAAATATCATGGGTTGACAGAGTCTGAGCAGAGAAACACCACGTTTTGGATGCAGGGCAGTTTGCTACAGCTAGGTACAAGCTTGCAATGAGGGGAAAGACCTCTCTGCTTTAACTAGGCTGCATGAAGGGCCCCAGAACAGCAGATGTCAATGAAAACCTGGAAGCACAGATCTAAAACTGAAGAACACCACTTCCAGCTGGCTACTGGAAGACCCACCTAGTTCCCAGAACCCTACTTCAAAATGCTCATAGGTGGTGTCACCCACACCACCTCTCACCACCCCAATTTCTGGTGTTATCATTAGCCTAATGGGCTAAATGTGGTGCTGGTGTGGCTGTGCTCACTTCTGTTGTTGTCAAGGGTTAGGACAGGGCTAGCCACTAGATGAGTGACATACACTCTCTACTAACCCCTTTGCCTTCTCAGAGGGGAAGGGAATAAGGGACACAGACTTACAGACTGGAGAAAAACAACCAAACAAAAAACTTAAGCCATTTAATTAAAATTATGACAATAAAATTAAATCTATACAAATATATAAAAGCCCTTTATTGAACCCAACTCATCAATGACAATTCCATCACAGCTGATGCTGTGGAGCAGGCACTGGGGAAGTCCTAGACTGAACTCAGTGGTAGATGGGAACAGGACTATGGAACTGGATTTAGGAACACACAGATCACGATTGAAGGCAGAACAGTCAGAGTCCTCCTCAGACACCACCAACTGAAGAAAAGGCTTGACCCTCATGATCCCTCAGCTTTATAATGAATGACATATATAGGATGGACTCCCTCCTTGGTCAGTTGAGGGTCACCTGTCCTGGCCGCTCCTTCTGACAGGTGCCACCTCTTACTTACTGCACCACAATGTTGTGAACAAGTTGTAACAATGACCTTGGTCTGCTCAGAAGCAAGTCTATGCAAGAGCCTTTCTGTGCATCCCAGTCGTTGGTAGTGCCTCTAAACATGGAGCTTTATCACTGCTGAAAGCAGAGACTGGCATGAAAAACTGCCATAAACATCAGAAAGTGTAGTTAGAAGAGACTGAGATGAGAAGTGAAATCAATGAACAGAATTAGTTCTTTTCTAGATCGAACCAGGACAGTTGCAAACACCCATTGGTAGCTCACCACTGAATAAAGAGTGGCCCCAGACTCTCCCTGCAGCTTAGGGCATGCATCATGTTTGAACCTTTTAAAATGTTTAATGTTTCACTTCATGGACTGTCAAAGAGCAACATGCTCTTTAACCTGGGAATGACCATGGGAGCAAGTCAAATGTTATCTCCAGTTTAACTTCTCTGTGTTGCTTTAGGTGGCCCAAACTCAGGACAGAAATGGCTCAGACTTAAGAGTTTATAATGCAGATGGCACATACAGGATTGAGGATACAATCAAGGGACAGCTCAAGATTGAGAACTGAACAGGTGAGTCTCTTCAACCTGAATTATTTTTCAGACATTTTAATTCTGGAGTAGTTTCAGAGGTTTTTATTTAATTAAAATACTCACAGAAAATACTATTAAGAAAACACCAACACCACAAACCCAACTGCTTTCTATATCATCAGAAAATTGGAAGTGGAAAAGAAAGTAGTTCAATGCCACAGTAGCCCAGAGCCCTTCCTAAGTCCTGAGAACTGAATTGACATCCACACTCATAGAGCCAAGTTATAGCAGATACCAAAAGTGAATAAATGAGTTGGATGGCTTCCTCCATGGTACACTAGACTTTAATGCTTCTGTATTTTGAATCTGAAAAGATATTCCACTCAAATGGCACACTGAGGGTGTGCATTAAAATTGCAAACAGTTAAAGAAAAAAAAGTAAAATCTACATGTACTACTTTTGCATCTTGGCAAGAGTTTCAAAACAGGCAAAAAATTCCAGTCCTATCAGCAACTGTACAAATACACAGCAATAGGCAAAGGTCTCAGACAAGTGGGAAATGCACAGATGTGTAAACAAAACCGAGAAAAATTTGTGTGCTTCCTTCCGTTGTTTGCTAAAGTATGGTTACTTCAGTACATTATTTACATGAAAAAAATACTCGCATATCTTTTGAGTCATGTGATATTCCTGGCTCCTTAACTTGATGCTTATCTGGCAGAAGGTAAACCAGCAATTGCAAATATAAGTAGATTGGCTACTTGGTAGTCAGTTCTTGGCCTGAGGAAGCTCTTTTGTCCAAAGAAAGAAGCAGCAAGACAGGAAAAATCAGCTTCTGAGGTTGGTCTTTTCTGCTTCCTTTTCAGGTAAAGGTGTTAAAAGTGGGAGAGGTGGAAGTGCTGATTTGATCAGACAGGGAGGTTTGTGTAAATAAACATGTGCTGCTTTTTACTTCCACAACCCTCATTTCCATGTTAACTTGTTGCCAAACACCATGGGTCTGACATTTTAGCAGGCAAACAATGAGAGCAGCACCAGCTGGACACATCAAATCCACAATGGGGGGGCTCCATGTTTTTTTTGTGTTCTTTGTCTTGAACTCTGGACAGTCCCCTTGGTGGCTGCCAGTCCTGCAGAGATGACCACTGGCACCAGCCCAAAACAGCTACAGGGTGTTCCAGACTGCAGTCAGCCAAGCAAATCCCAAAGAAGCACAATTCTGGGAAGATGAACAGAATTGCACCCAAACCTACTAGACCTACTTTACCCTGCGCTTTGAGCTGCACACTGAGAACAGACAAGTGGGTGTCCTCCTCGGTGGAAACCCCAAAAAAGGAGTTAACTAATTGCTTTTAGATAAAGTGGCATGTTGCTGGTCCTTTCTCTACCCTTTTTTATTGAAAATGCAAGATGCACTCTAGGAGAATGAATAGGTAAAGGTATTGCAATACCTTACTATTATATTTTGCTCCTAAATCTTATCTTAGATAACTAAAATGTCATAGACACCTTTGTGTCACTGGCGGGGTGGGACACCAATTGACTCTACAATATGTACAGGCACATGGAAAAGCAAACACATGGAGATGGTTGCTACCCAGCTCACATGGGTTCATCCCTGTGCAGAGGGGACTGGTGTAGGAATGGGCAATGCTGGAGAGGAGGAAAAGACATCATCTACACCTGTCATGGTCAAAGAAATAAATGTCAGCCTTAAAACTGCACAGTAATATTGGAGTGAGAATTAACATTAGGTTGAGTAAACTGAAGGAGATAAAATTATGCATCAGCATAGAATGGAACCACGTGTGCTCTTGTCTCTTTAAAGCATGAGTGGGACATCAAGGGGGAATTAAAATGTTTTAAATGTCAGTTGCTTGCATCTCCTAGATCCCAGTAGGAATTTTCTCATCATCAAAAATCAGCCATAGTAAACGCACTTAAATTTACACTGCAGTGTGCAGCTATTTCTCTCTAGCTGATAATGCTGTCAGATGTTTTGTGTCCAAAGCAGGTTATAAACAGAAAGAGTACTTCAGAGATTATTTCCTGCTACTTCACTGGCACATAACTGTTGGCAATAAGGTTGATACTTAAAATGTATCTTTCTGTGTGCTTGCAGTTGTGTCACAAGATTAGCAAAACCCAGACGCTGAAGTTTAGCATCACTTGATGGTACCTCTCCAAGGCTCTGTTGGCTTCTGCTGAGGAGGCTGCATGCTTTCTGGGCTGGGGAAGCTCCTGTGCAAGGAGGTTGGTTGTAGCTAATCCTTGGCCACAGCTTATTAAGGCACTACTGATATCCTGGAGCTTTCACAGTTACAAATTACAGTTATTAATGTTAACGTGCCTGACAGCTCACTGCTTGAAGCTGAGCACATAGGAGGGGCTAGTCCTCCCTTCTTTGTATTCCTCATTACACACAAGTTGTGCTCAGCTTCCTCACTTTTCCCCTTCCTTTTCTCTCCCAGCTGACCCCAAAGCCACCTGCACCAACAAGAGGTGGGCTGTGGCACAGATTACATTAATCATTAGCTGATATAGTGGTGAGGTCAATCCTGTATGTAACTAAACTGACTAACACGTGTGATCCTGCAGTAGTAGACAGTTAAATCTTTGCCTTTTTCCTCCTGGGATTAATCTCACTTTATAAACTACCTTCTGGACAGTCAGCACAATCAGCATTTGTGTTCAGGTCTTTGGATCCTAGAGAAAAGTCAGACTGACCTGTCAGACTGTGCCAGGCTCCCTGAGCACCTGGCCTTTTCAACCTCTACATAAACAGCTCTGCACTTCTACCACAGCTAGCATTCTTGTTTTAGTGACCAATAGCAATAAATCAATGCATTCCTAAGAAGTCTGAAAATAAAGTTCCAAGGCCTTCCCAGATGTAAAACCCTTAGAAAGGCCTTTCTTACCCTTTTACACTTGTTTTTCTCTGGCAGAAGTGTGACTGCCATACAGCAATTTTCCTTCCATATTTTTAAAGTGGCTGATTTGGATCTATTTTCCCCTGAAAATCCTTTCAGTCAATATGGAATTACACAAAGCAGCTTTCAGCAGAAAAAAAAATATCTGAAGAAGTTTCCGCTAAGAGGTGTATTTGTGGATGCAGGTGCATGCAGTGGATAGGGAACACAGTTGTCTCCTGCAGTTTACTTCATACCTAGCAGAGGTGAACACTGGTGCAAAGCTCCAGTGAGAAGGAAATTAGACTAAATTGTAGAAAAAAAAAAGTCCAGGTACATAATTCCTCCTGTCTCCATGCCAAGCAAAAAGGCTGCATTAGTAGGCAATCTAATGCTCGTGCTGAATTACCACATCACTTACAAATAACGGAGAAATTAGGTCTCAATACCCACTCCAGGTCATCCCAGCCCTACTTTGCACCACCTGTCCTGCTTTTATTTACTGTGCTGCTTTATCCCTGTTCCCAGAGTTTTCTGTTTCAAGAAATGGTCATCCCTCATTTCTCTCACTCAAAGCAAAGCAGCAAAATAGATGGGGTTGATGAGGCCAGAGGGAAGAATGAGCACCAGGAGTCCTATAAGCCAAGTGAGGAAAGCAGAAGGAATGACTCCGGCCTTCATTTCTGTGTAGAATAATTGCTTTTCAATAAGTATTTATTTTTCTTTTTTATGTCTTGGCTGTTTTCAATGGACTTTAAACAAGAGAAAGTTTTAGAATGTAGGCTGGGGAAGAAAAAGCATGGATTCCATTTTCATACAAGTATATCATTCTGCAATGTTGAAAACATTGTAGACTCCGTTTCTTTTTTCAGATGAGACTGCAATAGCAGAGATCCCAGCACACAGCTTATTGCTGCTGTTAATGACTCTAGACCTGAGACAGCAAGCCCTGTGCCAGTTCAAAGCAGCCAAGGAAACATGGCAGAGGAGTCAGAAAGCAGAATTTACATCTCGGGGGACTTTCTTGTATTTCTACATTTGTGATCATCTCAAACTATCATGCAAGTTTATTTGGTTTTGTAATGTCAAATCAAGCCAATCTGCACACTCAGGGACAAAGAGCCAAATTTGTCAGCTTGGCTCATCTAAGATAGTTTCATTGGAATAGCTATATAGATATAAGACATGAAGTGTAAGATATTGAAGCATTTTCCAATAATAATGCCTGTATTTCCAATCTCTCTGTGTCAAGGGGGATGCTTTCATATGTCAGAGCGGACAAAGTCTACTTGGATAATGGGAGGAGAGAGGATTCTTTCTTATCCCCAAAAGGCCTGATAGACTAAAACAGGTCAGCTTAACTCAGAAAGCATGATGCAGCTAATGCAGATGTTTCCTTCTCATAAATTTAACCATAATGAAATACCCAGGAGAGGAAAACATAAGAGGAAATTTCATATAATTCATAATAAAAATGCATTTGTATACATTTATTCTGGAAAGCAGAGCAAGGTTTCTAACCACAAGTGATTGAGATTGTCAAATGCTCTTCCATTAGGAGCAAAATGGGGAAGAAACTACAAGATTATGCTTAATCAGGCAATGAGTGAAATAATATATAATGATTTCTCATAACCATAGGGATCAAGAGTACTTTCTGAACTCTTTTCTAGGTTGATACCAACCATTAATTTTCATCAGTTCCCTTACAGGGACCATGAAGGCTTCATGACTGTTAATCTTTCATTGTTGTCATGGCTTAACCTCTGTTAGCATCTAAACACCACAGTTGCTCACCCACTGCTTCCACCCACCACCATGGGATGGGAAATGAGAATTTGGATGAATTAAAAAACTGAGACCCCAGGGGTTGAGATAAAGGCAGGGGGGTTTGGGGTTTGTTTTGGTTTTGTTCATTTAGTTTGTTTTTATTTTGTTTGTTTAAATAACACACACAACATAAAGAGGAAAAAAAGAAACAAAACCAACGGACCTTAAAGCTCATCTAGCTCCAATGGCACAGGCAGGAGACCTCCCCCTAGACCAGGTTGCTCAAAACCCCATCCACCCTGGCCTTGAACACTTGCAGGGAGGGAACATCCACAGCTTCCCTGGCCTGCTCGTGTCTCACCACCCTCAAAATAAAGAGCTTCTTCCTCACAGCAATAATAACAGTACCAATGAAATGAGAGGCAAAGCAAGTAATAGCAACCAGGAAGACTCTACCTGTGCATGAGATGCCCTGCTCCAGCCACACTAAAGCAAGTTGAAAACAAGTTACCCCATCTGAGGGCAGCCCTCCCCTTCTACAGGAGCATGGCTCAGTATGGTAGCAGATACCCCCTCAGCTGGCTGGGCTTTTATCCTGGCTGTGGCCCCTCCCATTTGCAGCCCCTCCCAACTGATTGGGCCGGAAGCTGTTTGTGATAATGAACCCAAACCCATGGACACATGTTCCACATGCAACCTGAAATAAAATACAATTNAAAAACTGAGACCCCAGGGGTTGAGATAAAGGCAGGGGGGTTTGGGGTTTGTTTTGGTTTTGTTCATTTAGTTTGTTTTTATTTTGTTTGTTTAAATAACACACACAACATAAAGAGGAAAAAAAGAAACAAAACCAACGGACCTTAAAGCTCATCTAGCTCCAATGGCACAGGCAGGAGACCTCCCCCTAGACCAGGTTGCTCAAAACCCCATCCACCCTGGCCTTGAACACTTGCAGGGAGGGAACATCCACAGCTTCCCTGGCCAACCTGCTCGTGTCTCACCACCCTCAAAATAAAGAGCTTCTTCCTCACAGCAATAATAACAGTACCAATGAAATGAGAGGCAAAGCAAGTAATAGCAACCAGGAAGACTCTACCTGTGCATGAGATGCCCTGCTCCAGCCACACTAAAGCAAGTTGAAAACAAGTTACCCCATCTGAGGGCAGCCCTCCCCTTCTACAGGAGCATGGCTCAGTATGGTAGCAGATACCCCCTCAGCTGGCTGGGCTTTTATCCTGGCTGTGGCCCCTCCCATTTGCAGCCCCTCCCAACTGATTGGGCCGGAAGCTGTTTGTGATAATGAACCCAAACCCATGGACACATGTTCCACATGCAACCTGAAATAAAATACAATTATTGACTTAATTTCTAAATTATTGTCAAAAGGGCAAATGTCCTGTGTAAGCTGGGAAGGCCTGTGACCACATTTTGAGAGAAATGAGATATTTTAGGTGGCCTACAGTAGGCAGCATGAAAATATTGCATAGTCACATATATCAGTCCACATTGGAGTAAGGCAACTGATTTTCTAAGATTGTTGCATCAACTAATAATGGAAATTAAAATTTCAGCTTTGTTTTCTGCCCCTTCCTCCTGCCACGATGCCTGTCTATGAAAAACACCACAAAGACAACTCCTTGTCTGAGCTGTTAATCAATTTACATCCTGAATCATGAGTATTTATTGTACACAGCATTTTTACTGTGCAACATGTGCATAGGATAATTGGGTCAGATTTCTCTAATCAGTGCAACCATGGCTGCTTTTCAGGTTTTGAGACACAGCACAGTTGAAAGACTGTTTGCTGGTTTTGCTGCTCGAAAAAAAGCAGCAGAACTGTGTGTAAAACTGCTTTTACACTTTTCAAAGCTTTAGTTTCCTAGAAGACATTTCTGTTTTCTTCTTCTGAATTATTCTGAATGTTTTCCGTGTTTTCTATAATGTGACTGAAACTAAAATCAAAATCTAGAGGATGTGAAATAACAGCAAACTTTTTAATTGGACTTTATCTTTTTGCTAGCAGTTGCTTTCAACACATTAACCTTTTTTGCTGCTTTTGAAGGATAAGCAGCTATTTTTATTGAGTTGTTTAGATTAATTTTATTTTTCTTTCTTGACCATCTCTGCATCCATTACTGTCTGTATTAGTAGATTCGTGAATCTTCATCTCCTCTGTCATTTTTCCAGTTACCTACATTTGCTGGGAAATTAATTGTATACCATTCACTTCCATGCTGAACACCTGCATACATGCAAGGAGTGACTTAAACCATTAAAACAGAGTTTACTTTGGATTTTAAGAGTGTTTTTGATGCAGCATGTCATTCATTCAGAAATAATAGCAGCTCTTCACAGCACCAGCATGGGTCCCACATTTTTTCAATATACAAGGGAAAAATATGTTTTATCTGCCTTGCAGAGCTTCAGCCTCACTGAATGGTTTTAAAGAAAAACTGTCTTTGTTCTGATTTATGAGCAATCACAAGTAACACAGATTCTCCCCCTGGGACATTGCTACTGAAGTGTAACCACATCGAAATGAAGCTTCCTCTTTGTGTGCCCTGATAGTCTTGTGGGTGCAGTTACAAGTCAAGGAATAGAGACTCGGAAGCCTGATCTAAGCAAGTGACTATTTATTGCAATAGAGAAGTGCAGAATATTTGCTGAGTAAGACTACTTCCTGCATTATGCCGAATGCTTAAATTGACAAAAATCAGTCCCAGCAGCAAGTCTTCGGGTGCTTCATATTACCCTCCTCGTATGTCATGAAATAGGTCTTTTTTCTTCTCCTTTGTTTTGTTTCTCTCCTGAATAGTTTTTAATCCATGGCAGAAATTTACCTTTACCCTGTAGATTTCAAATTTCCATAATAGGCTTTGGTGATGGATTGTGTCATAAGCTGCCTAAAACTAGAATTGAATGAACTCTTTAGATTTGCTTTTGCTCTCTGTCAACTATTTTTGCTGGCATTGACCAGATCAATGGGGCAAGACTTTTAACCTTTCCAAACAGGACAATTTTTCCCTACGGGACAACTTTTTCCTGTTTCACAAATCTGTAAATGGTCTGGGGGTTTATATTCACGTTTATCACCCCATCTGAAGCACTGGACTCAACACAGTAGTTGCTTTTCAGTAATTTAGACAGTAGGAAATCTGAAAATGTCCAACTGTTTCCTTCTTTATGAACGGACACATTTGCATCTCTGCTAACTAGATGCACAAAAGCAGGCTCTAATAAAATGACCATGATTTTCAGTAGCTAAAAATCTGCTTTTCCTCTTTACAAGACTATTTCAGGAGAGAAAGCAACTGTGCAGCATGTTATCTGCAACTCAAGTGTTATCCACAATCCAGGATGGTACCAGCTCCCCACTGGGAGCTGAATAACCTGAGTTGTGTATCTTTTGTTAGAGCAATTCATGATTTGGTGTATTCCCAGCATGAAAGAAGAGGAGCCTTTTCCCCACTTCTTTATAAGCAGAGCTAAAAGCTGTTTTTCTTGGAGTACTTTAAGGGAAAACAGAAGATGGTATGTGTTGCTTCAGTGGAGGAGGAAAGCACACGGCACAGAAATGCTACTCCAGCACCAAGCAAAAAGTTGAAGGGCAGCTGGGGAAGGATCCTAAAAAGCTTGGGAATATTAAGAAGATAACATAGTCAAATTCTTAGTGACGTAGAAGTTAAAATTAATCTAAATCACCTCCAAAGGTGACTGATTTATTTTGTTGAGATTTAAAGGTTGGGGGTCCTGGTTTAGTTTTGTGTTGCAGGATGGTCTTGTCTCTTCTGTCTCAAACCCCTAAATCTGGTCTTATCTAATTATCCAGTTTTATGAGGGGAAGTATCAGGATCCAGCCTTGAATCTTAGCCAAGTTTTCTTCATACTATCCCCTGCACAAATAGCAGGTGGTGGATTCAAAAGCAAACTGAAAGGAACAGCTTTCATGGCTCACGTACTTATGCAATGGATCTTGCTGCCAGATGTTCCTGATGCCAAATGTTTACAAAGTCGCATAATGTGTTTGGACAAATTCAAGGAAAAAAAACCTCTGGGTGTCAGTAAGATAGAAAAACATCACCTCTTGCTAAGACTCATTTTTTTGCTGTCTGGAAAGTTTATCAGTATATGTTTAGCCTGATCTTCTACTCTGCTTTTGCTAACTTCCCTGGCATTAGTTGTTTTACCTTTGGTCAGACCCAGCATGGCCATTTTTACACATTCTTCTTATGTTATACAATGGAAGATGTTATTACTTCTCTGCAGCTAACATCTCTTTAGTAATACGTAGTTAAAAAGTAATTTTTGTCTGAGGTGCAACACAAATTGTTTGGGTTGGAAAAGACCTTTAAAATCATTGAGACCAACCAATAAATCAGCCCTACAGGGGGGGAAAAAAAAAAAAAAAGGAAAAAGAAAGAAAACTGCTCAGCTTAGTGGTGATTTGATTTGCTTAGAAACTGTGCAATGGGGAACCTGAAAAAAAAATTATTTAGAAATTTGCAAGAAAAAGAAGTAGATCAGATATAAACTATGGAAAAGGGTAATCTGATAGATACTCTGAAAAAAATATGGATTAGTCCAGAATGCCAGAGGCACTCATAAGATTCAAAGGGTTAGTCCAGTGTAATCAGGATTGCAAATCGACATGGTGTCCAGCATCTTCACCAATCTCTACATATTCAAAGTGTCCTCCAAGCTCTCTCCTCAGTACACTCCTGATTTTGAAATAGTATCTAGTTTTGAAAAACTGAAATGGTCTATGTGGAGAGGGGATGGGAAATGCAGTAGTGAAAGTAAGGTGAAAGTAAACTGCAGCAATGAACATTAATGGATGGTTTGTTGGAAACTGCACTAACACCAGTTCTGAGGTCAGCTTTGCAGTGTTTGCATCCCAGGTCTGTGCAGAGGGATTATTTATTTTTTGTATCTGAATTTCACAGCCAAAAAACACTGCCAGTGGCTTACAAAGTGAGTCAAAGTCCTATGAAAAATACTGAGCTGTATAATTGAAAGGAAAATGAATCTGAGGGACTTTCTTTCTGGTTTTCTAGGATTTTAGGGTCCTCCCAGCTGAATAACAGCCATCAGATGAGCACAGCAGCATAGCTCTGTGGTGCTGCATATTGCTTAAGGGCAACAGCACAACCTGGTGGTTTATGGTTGTTCTAATGCAGCAGATTAGGTATCTGCACAAGAAAACACAGGACTTCCCCAGAAACCAGCTCACTGCCTGTACAGAACTGAAGCTGGTTTTTTATTAATTCGTTTGCAAGGTACAGTTTTACCTGAGGTTTTCAGAATAAATAGAAAAGACTAGGCTGCAAAGACATATGCAAAAAAGGTAAATTAATAGGTGCTTTCCAACATCTATGATTGTGAAACCTCAAGGCACCATTGTGACAAGCCATTTCATGCGGTTTTGTGCTGGATATGTCTGAATTTTTGTTCCAAGATAATAGCTAGAGGCATATAACTATCAAGAAAAGCTTGCAATATGCACTATGCGAAATGTGAAAAAAAAACAAAACAAAACAAACGAACAAAAACAGACAAAAGAAAAGTGTGCACAGAAAAAAAATCAAGTTGGTCTTGCTTGCTTGCTCGCTTTTCCTATTCTGATAAAGCCAAGCAAAGTATATAATACATTTACATAGACTGAATATTCATACACCAACAATAATATTTATTGTCTTTCTTCTATGTCTTCAAGGTATGTGATGTTGCTCAGAGTGTACCTTCTGATGTGGCAGTGCAATGTAGTTGGTGCCAAAAGTGCTCAGACAGAATTTTCAAATAAATTTAATTATATTTTCTGGTTTGCTTGATTCTGAAGAACAAGCTATGATAATACTAGCAACCCATCTGGCACTGGTGTCGTTGCTGAGTAAAATTCTTGCAAACTACAAATTCAGTTCATTTACTAGTCACATAGAATGGGACTAAAGCCACTAGCTGTAACTAGGAAGGAGGTACCAGTCCAGTGCTGGAGCTTACCTTGAGACTGTGCAAGTCTTTTTCATCTTCAGGTTGTGTCCAAAACATAGGTACACGGTCCTGCTTAACTTGATGGAAAGAACATTTGATTTCAGCCTGTGTGGTTTTAAACTTGAGGGAAAAGGTATCTTAAGAGATGCTTACCAAGAGATTAAAAGTGCTTTGAGCCAAAAAGGAGAATTATTTTTATGCAGTGATGGTTCCTATAGGACTGTCATTGCAAGTAAATGCTAAAGTTGCTCATTGCTTCATATTTGGACTCTAGTCTTCTTGGTGGATGAAATGTGATTTATAATCTTGGTCCAATAATGCGCTTTAGTCCACATGGAAGTATGATTAATGCATTTAAACTAAAATTTCATTTATTTAATGGGATTGAATATATATGAAATGTGAAGTCTACTGAAATTTATGAAAATACTTTTTATTCAGCTTTAGTTTATTATAGAGGAAATATGTCATTAAATAAATAGGACAAAATCCTCCAAAGAGCATTTTTATAAAGAGCCTTGGGAAAAGGTAGAATGGGGGGGAGAGGAAGAATGCTTTTCTTTCCCTTGAGTGACAAACTGGAGGATAAAACGGTCAAAAAACCAATCTTGTTTTTCACAGTATTTCCCTAAAGTCCAGTGAAGCACAGGGAGGTGATGTGGTTCTCACATCCCTGCATCCTGCTGGAGCAGATGCCAGGAGCATGTTCAGTTCTCCCACAGCCAGCCTAAGAACAGAAACCAAACAGGTTTGAGATGAAATGCCTTCGCGCCAGCTTCCCGCATATCCTGCTTCAAAGTGGAGAAACTCCACAGAGTATTTTTCATCTTGCTAAAAATTTTTGGTGAGCACAATGCCATCAGATCTACCTGCTTAATATGTTTTCATCAGTATTTATAACCCATCAGTTCACACACTGCCTTTTGCTTCTCTCATGAAGTAGGTGACAGTGTTGACTGATGGCTGGAGAGCCTTAAAGAAGTTGGGTTGAGCTGATATGTCTCCGTCAGCCCTGCTGCTGTAACTGCTGTGTAGTGTCTGGGGTAGCATGGATGCACACTGAAGGGCTCAGTCCTCCATTCTGCTTCCCTACTATTTGCTAATGTTATTCCATGCTTTCACGTTAACAAAAAGAATTTGTCAGCAACAATCCAATACACTACCTGGGGACATGTGCTAATCTTGACAATCGAGTATCAAACACCCACTCAGAGAATAAGCATGTCCCCTGCTTTCATGCTTGGGTTAAGAGGAAGCGCTCTTCTTTTTCCATGTAAAGTGGAGGGAACATGGAGAGGGTCTGTATTGTTTACAAAGTGCCGTTTGTCTCTCCAAAGCAAATGCTGTCGCATCATTTACAGTACACTTAGAGGGTGAATCATCTTTTACTCGGAGGAGTCACAATTCTGTAGTACAAATTCAATGTGTTCCCATATGTGTCCACCAAATTGTGCTCTCATTGCTGCAAAATTTGTGTTAACTTATTTAGGTCAGTTTAAATTTGGAAAGCATCAAAATAAACACCATTTTTGGCTCATTTACATGTCTGTGATTATTCTAAAATGATTTGTTTCCTAAATTAAAGTGATGCAAGCAGTCTGGCAGGAAAATGAGCAGTGATACTTTTTGTTATATTTTTGAAAAGCCAATTTTAACACTCAGTCATTAACCCAAGAATAGGTGGACACCTGGAAAATGAAAATTCAGTTTGCTTTTAGCATACACTGGATCTGTGGAGGCTCAGGCTTGAAATTTTCCTTTGAACGAAGTAACATTTTGAGTCTTTGCCTAATGGCTTTAGTATGTACTGTTCCAGACGTGGGTAGCCCACTTTGGCACCGGACATCTTTAGAGCTGTTCAGGTTGATATATCTATATCCATGATCCGGTGATTAAGGACCATCTAATAGCATGCATTGTCAGGATACAGAGTATCGCATTGAAAGTCATTAATAGCTCTATCCTGTGCACTGACATGATCTAATATAGCAGCTGTCCCATGGAAAAACTCTTAAGGCATCCTGTCAAAGGTAGACATGCTAATAACAGTAGTAGATTCTGACAAACTGCATCGTGACAGCTCCAGAGTCCTTCCTGCTACCAGCACTACAGAAATGCCAGGCATATTGTATATAGTGCTAAAAATCCATGCGTTAACAGCTCTGTTTTCAGTGACGTTCTCTTGTATGCCACACCAAAGATTTATTGTAAATGAGTTAATGTGAGCCAAGGTCAGGCTTCTTTCATGTGACTTTGGGACACCATGGTGACAACAGGATCTAGCTAGCAGATGCTTGTGCTCGAAGACTGAACAACTTGTCCTTGCTGCCTAGCCTCAACCTACCTCTTATTTTCACTCCTGGTGCTAAAACCTTCAGACTTCGTTTCTGGCTGACCCTGTCTCAGACAAACACCCCTCAGTTCTTCAGTCCATGGGGAGGAGCATCCCATAAGCATATTCACACAACCTGGTCACCTTCTACTGCCTTACATTCATGTGGATATACCCTGTACATGCTGACAAGTGTTTCTTTGTAAAGACCTTTTAACTCAGTAATGGGGTAGAGGGAACATTTTCTGAAGTGACACAAATCAGTAAAAGAAAGTTACTCTTGGGATGTTTGCTGTGTGCAATGGTAGCTCTCATCACTGGATGAGGCGTTCACTGCAGTGTCACTACCATCTCCAGCAGGTATATGGGGGTTTACTATGCTTGGAGAATCTCACACCAGTTACTGAAATAAGGTTGTTGGCATTAGCAGACTATTTTCTCCCCTTGGGATCTTTGGAGGAGGAGGAGGAGGCAATATGTCTGTCTTTCAGCCACTAGTGAACAAATATCCATTAAGGCACAGGAAGCACTTCTGGAGCCTCTGCTGTCAATCTGTGTATGTAATGGAAACGGCTAAGCTGGAAATGTCCACTTAATACTCATAAACCCTTTGGGTCCTGGCTTATACTTTGGCTCCAGTGTAACATACTAGATGGACAGTGACATGCATGTTGAACAAGCCTTTTGATAGCTCATCCCAGAGCAACCTCATATCCTGTAAGCCAGAGCTACTGCAGGGCTTCTGGGTTTCTTGTTTTGGTGATTGTTTGGGGTGGGGGTTGTCTTTTTTTCTTCCCCGGTATGGAACAGCTCTAGACCAAGCCCACAGACCAAATCCCTACTGCCCACACATCAGGTGCCTAGCACAAACTAAATTCCTACTGTCCAGGCACACACTGAAACATCTGTCTCAGCATCAGCTTAAAATCATGTGCATGGTGACACACTGGGATCACTTAAGCCCAAAAGGACTATGATTTGGGAAGCACAGAAAAGAGCTGGATCTGTTCACTTACGTTCCCTGTGGTTAAACATCTTGTTTCCTGTCTCTTTTGGTATAATTATCACAGCAACGTTTGATAAATTTTACTCCTTGCCCACCTTCTCTTGAAATAGCTTCCAGGGCTGTCTATGATTCAGCCCCTTTTCCTATTTCATGCACTAATATTTAATTCCTGCACAGATTTTTATTGATTGTTTTTCTTACTGTTATTTTATTTTGCTGTTTTATGGCTGCTGTTAACATTTATTAGAAAAACTATTTTTTACACTCTGCGTGTTAGAACATAGCTGCATGTTTTTTGGCAACACTGTAAATAGCTGATT
>VWZY01005013.1:30239-172457 GCA_013399075.1 Chloroceryle aenea | reverse complement strand
GTCGTGAAAGAACGCAAGTGGAGGAGGGGGGTGGGGGGGGGGGGGAGTGGTGTGTGGATGTGGAATAAAAGGAGGTGGAGAGAAAAAGCAGCATAGGAGAGTTGGCAAACTGCTTTTCACTTTTCACATGGTTAAATCCTAAACACTGGTAAATGCCCATTCACTGGGGAGGACAGTTCATATTTCATATGAGTACAAGTGTGCTTCATCAGAAAGGCAACAACACAGGCACTTGCATTTCTTTGCACATCATTCAACATCTCTTAAGCTTTCATCAGCTGGTGATGGGATTTTTTTCTTGCATGAACACAAGAATTAAAATCACTCACATGGTTTCACCAAGCAAGTCTTAGCTGCTGCACTTTACTCCTCGGGTGGCACAGGGAAATAGACTGACATTTTATTAAAGCTGTGCTCCTGAAGTATAGGCACTGAAAGGCAACCCATGTAACTCACTTATCAGCACCTGCCTGCCTAGCTGTGGGTTTTCCTCAGTGCAAGTGAATTGCAGCTTTGGCAAAAAAGAAGGCCCATGATTTTGTGCCATGATTTTCCATCTGTGCCTTCTGAATCCATCTCCAGATCAAATCCCCACTACAACATTTATTATGATTAATTGTTGTGCACAAAACGATTCACGGCTACGATGGTGGCTCTAACAAGAGGTACTGGATGGACCTAGGTAGACTGCTCTGAGGTGGCCTTCCTTCCCCATGGGTACTATGGGCCACGGTTCCACGGTCCCCAGAAAATAGAATCATAGAATCACTTAGGTTAGAAAAGACCTTTAAGTCCATTGAATCCAACCATTAACCTAACACTGCCAATCCCACCACTAACCCATGTTCCTCGGCACCTCATCTACATGTATTTTAAATCCCTCCAGGGATGGTGACTCCACCACTGCCCTGGGCAGCCTATTCCACTGCTTAACTACTTTTTCAGTAAAGAAGTTTTTCCTAATGTTCAACGTAAACCTCCCCTGGCACAACTTGAGGCTGTTTCCTCTTGTCCTATCTATTGTTAACTGGGAGAAAAGACCAACTTCACCTTACTACAACCTCCTTTCAGGTAGTTGTAGAGAGCAAGAAGGTCTCCCGAGTGTCCCTTTCTCCAGGCTAAACCACCCCAGTTCCCTCAGCCACAAGAATATTTTGCAGTAACTTCTGATTATTGAATGTGGTGCCTTTTAGAAGATACAACCTCTTTACTGTGGGAAGTGGATGGAAATGAGGCTTTTATTCAAGATGCCTTCAGCTTTTAGTAATATAATGAGCTAAACCCAACCACACTGCAGCTGTATAACTGGGGGATTCAAAACTAACCAAGAAGGATGGTGTTTTAAGCTTCTGGGTGTCTGAATGTAATTCAGACTTTCCTATGATATTGGGCACATCTTTCAACTTCCCAGTACCCCTGGTCTGATAACTTAAATAGAAATCTTTCATGCTGCGGACTGTCTTTGTGCATTTTGTACTGAACCTCCCTTTGGGCAAAGTGAAAGAACGAGCAGAGAATCGTAACGTTCTTGCAGCTCCTAAAAGGTCTGCCAGGTCTGCCCATGGTGCCGTGTTCTCTACCAGTGTGCTGAAGTTTTCCTTTCCTGTTTCAACTTGCTGCAACCCCCGCTAAGGGAAAACACACTTAGGCATTGTTTTCGGTGTTAAAATGCTACTACATGATAGGGGGGAAGGGACTGGGAAAAGTCAGGGTTGTTTCACTCTTGTATGATTTCCTTTGTGCAAACAAAGGTGAGAGAAAGAAAAGGTAAGTTTATGGGGTGGGTTAATCCCTCAGGAATCTGTACAGAGCAGAATAATCATGAGCAGAATGTACTGTTAATAAACAGATGGCAGATACTGATGAAGAATTCTTTTAAAAGTTTTATAAAATAATGTTTTCTAATAGTTATACATGCTTCATGTTTTAAAGACACTGTTGGAATCAAAATGCCCTCAGTATTTTGACCTGTATCCGTGAACTTCATATGAAGCATCATATTTTGAATATCATATTTCCTTGTTATGTACTTTAGACATAGACATAGAGCAAGACCTGAGAGAGTCTACTGTACTTTACCACTAAACCACTGTTTCTGACACCTCTGTTTTTGAAGCAGATGGCCCCGTGATGAATTGCCTGCTATCCACCAATCATGGCATTATCCAGAAAAATTTTCACAGATGTTTAGGATGAGAATTTCATGATTACCTAACACTTGCACATCCACAGAACCATGGGGCCTTCTGTTAAAAACACACTCAGCCTGAGAAGCTTGCTCATCTGATGGGACTACAACAGTGCTCATCAGTGCCTGAGCTTCCATAAGTATAATGGTCACTGAGCATGACCCTATGGCAGAGGTCAGGAGATGCCTACACGTATTGTGCCACAGCGGTAACAAATAAGCCCAACCTTTTCCACTGTTGTCTTTTTTTACCCAAAGGTATACTTCTTTCATGAAACACATAGGTAAAGAGTTCTAAATTCTGAATTCTAAAATTTCTAAAAAATGCTAAAAAAATTAAAAAAAAAAAAGAATTACTCTAGAGTGTTTTTGATTTTTGCCCTGATGCAGTCCTAGCAAGGAAAAATACAACTTGTGACCTGCTATCGACCAACACTGACACAGCCGCCTTCTTACTTGAGCAAAGCTTTCTGGGAAGGTACAGCCCATCTGCCTTTGCTGCGAGGGCTGCAGTAACTTCTGAAACCTCCTCTCCCACAGACTTCAGACCCAAACAGAGCACTGCCAGGGCACCAGTGTATCTGAAGTGACAAACATCTGATTATCTCCACTAAAATCCATAGTTGTGACACATTCAGCTGCTGTGAGCTATTTATTGGCAACTGGACAGGGGCACGCTGAACTTGCTTCCTTTGTAACTTCCCACCCGCAGGTCCCAGCAGGTCCTTGTGTAAGGTTCAACCCTTTCATTCTTATTTTCAATATGCTGGATGAAATTGAAATCTGAGAGCTGCAGTGGCTTAAACTAAACCTTTGAACTTCTCTGGGTCATTTTTCATTAGTTTTGTATCTCTTTTGTGGGCGCAGAAACTGAAAGAGAGAGGATTATATTAGTGGTAAGGCCAAAAATAAAGAGTGCGAATTGGGAGAACTGGGAATTGGGAAGAGTTCCCACCTTCCAGATATAAATTCTACTTAACAGATTCAAATGTGCTCATTTATCTTGCAAACTTCCTAGTTATTCACAGAGTTTGGGTATGAGAAGAACATATTATGTTGTCAACTTCACACTGCTGTCAGTAGGTGATTACCATCAGCCAAGCTTGGTTATTCAGGTATCTTTACATAATTTTAAACGATTAGAGCTTTACTGCGTGTAGGAAAGAAAAAGGAAAGAGAAATGGAAATTATTTAATTAATCTGTGAAAACTAACTTTGAATTAGCTTTACCATGCTCACACGAGATTTCAGTTTTGCTGACACTCCAAATGTGCTTGTTTTCTTACAAGCTAAACACCGGGCTATAATAACATCATGAAAGACATATTATCCATTTTCTTCATTGAATCTGATCCCTGTTTGAGGCAAGATACTGGGTTATGTAAGGGTACCTTAAGGAATTAAGGGTAAGCAACATACAAAAGAAATAATAATAATAATAATACCTTTATATTTTAACTAGCTGCATTTTCTCATTGGCTTTGATTTCTCCAATAATGTTATAAAAGCACAGACCATAATTGTGCTAATAAAAAAGGAAATTATACCAACCTATAATTAGAGTAATAAGGAAAAAGGTACAGTGGATCATAACTGAACCAATAAGAGGAAAATATAATCATGTTTAATGGCTTATATGAGTGTTAGTGCCTTCTGTATACTTAATAAATTGGTATCCATTTTTATAGTATGTATCTAAGACGCCTTTGCTAATATTATCAAGGTACCCTTCAGATCTACTGTTGGGAACTTCTGCTAGTCCAGCAAGCTCCTCTGAAGTGAGGCTTCTTTGAACAACCAGAGTATCAATGGAATTTCAGTCGGGTCTGACCAGCAGCTACAATCACCTGTAACAACATCTCAGCTCCCTCCAGGTTTATTCAGGGTGTCCCTGTCTGACATTCATGGGTACACAGAGGTGTTGCGTGCAGTACAAATTTGAGATTTGCAAAAGAAGTACAGAAAGAAGGTGGAATCTTTTGGGGTCACTGTATTTGGGCATGCAAAGATACTCTGCAAGCAAGGTATACTCAGCTTGAACGTAAAGGCAATGATTTATTCCCTGATATGCACAGTAGAGTATTGGAAGTGCTGTGTATCAGTAGTTCCTTGTTGCTGCTGAGTTCCCTCCCATCTTCTGTGTTTTTTACCAGATTTCACAGCTTGCTGCTTCGGTGTTTTTCCCTCAGAGTCCTTGACTGCTAACTGTCCCCACCTCAGCAATCTTATCCCTGTCTGCAATTTCACCTTTTGTATCTTACACAGCTTCAGTTTACATGGTTTTTTACAGCTTTTTCTCACAGCGTAGCGGTTTTCTCAGAGGTTTGAGCCAAGGTCACACAGATGCTCAGTGTGAAAACTCAGCTGGGCATCAGAGCTAGTTGAGCTGGTTACCAAGGCTGGAGTTTAAACAAAACCTCCTCACATTTTCATACAATGACATTTTATACAGCTTAGCTATAATTTGCCTTCTGGTCTTTCTCAAAAGAATTAAAAAAAAAAAAAAGAAAAAGAAAAAGAGAAAAATGTTTCTTACTTTTCTTACTTTTATATACTATTAGCATGTAAGGATTTCCTCACACATGTACACAGTCATTGTGTGATATCCTTTACTTTGCAGTGCCATTTGGAAAGCTTTTCAGCCCAGTTATCCTTAAAAGAAATCAGGTGCTCTTTCTGAGGCTGCAAAAGTCCCAGAAAGTCGGGATCAAATCTGGTGAATGGGACTCTTCATGTGCAAGCAGACCTTGAAAGCTCGGAGAACACCTTGGGAGAGAGAGACTTGTGTTTTCCACTAGAAATATCTGAGACACATCTCCTTCCGTTATTAACTCTAATAGATTTCTCAGGTCTTTTAGGTAAGTCCTGAAGACACCCCAAAACGTGCATAATTAAGGATATTTTTAAGTGTAAATATGCTTAGGTAATGGCCTGAAGGGCAGTTTAATAATGAACTAAATCATACCAAAATGTTTGATATTTTTATAATACATATTGTTTAAATTGTCTAAGCTTCTTAGACTACTAAATGTCTATCCTTCCTAAAGCTGGCCTTTCTTTTAATTTCTTCAGAGACTTGGACATCTCACTTATCAAAATTCCAACGTCAGTGTGACATCTATTTCATATGTACACATGAAATAATGAGAAGAAATCTTTGGCGGTGACCTTGACTTAAATAAAAATGTAAATAAGCTCAAAAGAAATAGGTAGATATATTTAAAAGTATCAGTATATGTACTGTACACGTATATCTGTATGTATGTATAACAGCTCTTACATATATACACATACATATATAGTGTTCTATCTGCTGGTTTGTATCTCTTTCCTTTATCCCAAAGGAAAACTGAGAAAATGACCACTCTACACAGAATTACTAATGGCATTAAATGTATTTAATCTCTAATTTTCACACAGGTATTTTTACTAAGATTGGTAATAACTAAAATAAGTGTTTCCTCTCACAGTACATAGTTGTGAAACTTCCATTTACATGGTAATTTTTTAATTAAAGGAAAAAAATATAGAAGAGGGCTTTTTTTTTTTTTTCAAAGCGTAATAGTCCAACATTAGTCTTAAGTATAATAGCAGAGTAGTGTAACAGTTTAAACTGTCTATCCTAACGGCCCTCTTCCCTGAAGAAAGAAGAAAGCCAGGTAACCCAAAAGTTGAACTTGCTGTTTCCTACTGCCCGAGAAACAGAATGAGACAGTTGGTTCACTTATCCCAGGGTCACCTTGTCAGAATCCACAGAAATGCTCTACACTTTGCATTTATTAACTGTGTCTGCCTCAGAGCAGGAGGCTGTTTCAGGTGCCTTGGGCACAGTAAAGGGGAACAGAGAGGGGCAAGGAGAGGGGGAGGGAGCGGTGGTGACAGCAGATGTAGGACAGCTCGGTCAATGCTGGAAAATAGATGAAGCCAAAAACAGCTTGGTTTTTTTTTTTTTTTTTTTAAATGTTTGAGTCTCCTGCTGTTTCTCTACTGTTCAAGGCAGTGAGGAAGCTTAAGAATAGAATGGTTTGTCATAAGCATCAGAAATACCTTATTTAAAAGTAGCCTCTATAAAGATTTGGGGTTTATGATTCATCCTTCTGAAGGCAGAGCAAACGTGTGTCACATTGCCATGTTTCCAAATGGGTTGAAGACGCACTAGGGAAAGTCAGAGAATGTGCACATCAGAGAACATTGAAACTGCCTTCACTTAAAGAGTAGGACTTAGTGTTTCCTGACGGGAAAAAAAGTTTTGATCAGCAAGAGAGGCCACTATAATTGATTCTGAACTTAATCTTATTTTGGTATTATATATTTCTATTTATGTTACTGAGATAACAATCTCAGCTAAGAATTCTGAATTCCTGGTTAACAACTCTACTGAATACTTCTATCCTGAAAGCTTAGGGATTTATAACTTGCTTTAGGCTTAGACTGGGACATATTCTCTCCAATGGACATGTCCCTGTAATATACATACCGAATCTCTGTTCCTAAAGGTAGACTGTAAAATCACTAAATTGCCGTGCTTTCTTGAGGTTTTCTCTGTTAAAACACTATTTCACATCCTAGCTTTTAAAAACCTTTTGTAGTCTCCATGTTAAGGTCTATAAACTTCACACTTAACTTTTATTTCTGCTTTATTCCTGTTCTATGCATTGTCAAATATTGCTTTTGTGAAATTGAAACAAGACATGTAATTTGATTATTAAACAGAAAAAGTAATCGTCTTCAGCTCTAATGGGGGAAGCAAAGGCTGTCACAGAAGAAAACTACTCATGGAAAAGCTGCTTTTCACAGAGCAGAGATGGAGTGCAGATGCTGCTGGGCCACCAAGGGGTGGCCTTCTGGTTTCACGGGGTGGCTCAGGGATGTTGGTTTGACAAGACATTTTCTAAAGGGGGTTGCATGTAATTTATTTATCTTCTCCACTCCTCTATTCTACTGTCATTTGTACCTTGAAATATTTGCAATTTAAATATTCCTCCTGCGCTGTGGGACATGTCCTGAGCTGTGCTGCAACCCTGACAACTCTGACCAGCAGCTCAGACTGGCTTTGTACCTGCAGTGCTGAATTCTGGTAGAAACTATGCTTAAGAGGTACAGGCAAAAGGAGGGTATCAGGTGTACTGCGCAGCATGGGTGATTTTCTATTTGAAGCCCAAGAAGAGAAAGAAAACACCGAGTGGCACCACATAGGTACCATTCTTAACCCTAACATCATTAGAGAAAAACACACATTTCTACAGAAGCCTACAGAGAGCCATGAGTGAAGTAATGCATCTGTTGATGTTTGCCAGTTGTTGACATGTCTGTGCAGAGGACACCCCTCTTTTATCTGCCATGGTTGCTTAAAATAAAAAATAACTACTTGTCTTATAGCAAAAAGAAGTTTGAGGTACTTAAAAATGGTGCTAGCCATAAGCTGTAAAAAGGTAGAGGTAAGATTAGTGCTCTAAGCAAGACAAAGGAAAGAGGGGCAAGATTTTATTGTATTTATAATTCCATTTATTTTTCTAGATTCTAAAATTGTTGCCCCATGCTAAGAACAAATCACCACATCCTCCCTTCCCTGTAGAAGCCCATGTCTGATTTTCTCCCAAACGGGTTTCCCTCTGTAGTGTTTCTACAACTACACCATTAGCTTTTGAGCAGATGTCAGATCGCAAGGAACGGCTGCCTGCAGATCAAGTTGCTGCTGCCAGCTCTCGCGAGCTTTGTGTCAGAAACAGTTGATTATAATGTCAGTACTGTCCAATTTACAGGCTTAAAGCTGCAGCTGCATACTGCATTTTCCCTGAAGTATTCAAAGATCCCGACTCTTAAAAACTTTGTAGTTCTTGTAATAGGAGTGGGGTAAGTGATTCTCTATTTACACATATCTGTCTGCCAGGATAATTTACAGTTCAGCTTGATTTGCACGGGGATTGTGATCTTTTAAAACGTTACGCTCTGCACATTTGTTGCTCTCTTGGGAAAACTTACTCTGCTCTGCAAATGGAAGGAGTAAGCAGGCATGTGTATCAGACCCTGGTCCTCTTCAAGAGATCCTGGGCTAAGTAAATTAAGCTGAGCTAGAAATCACTTATTAATTCAACTATCTTTCCTATTTAAACAGTGATTCTCTATAGTCATGCATATAGAATTTTTGTCTGGGTAAAGATTTGCGAGGAAAGGAAACAGTCATTGAAATAAATTGCGTTCCCTTGCTGAATAAGAATGTAATAGTACAATCTGTTTAACTTTTGCTAGAGGAAACTACAAAATCAGCTTTTTAAAGCATGCGAATACATTATCTGATATATCTCTGCTCAGTTAAGGTTGATGAGCTAAAGCAATCTTCTGACCCTTTTACTTTCACAGCAATAATCAAGTAATGTTTGTTTTGCTCAGTGTGCTTTATGTTGTTGAGTCTGGTTTAATGCAGCATTAAAAACCTTATCAAATGTAATCTTTGCCATGCATTCAAGGTGTAGCAATGATCTTCTGTCACTTACTAATTTTGTTAATATTAGCAGACTAACTTAAGACTAGACAAGTCCTCTCATTCAATAGTCCAAAACTTCTGGGTTTTTTCAAGCTTGACCTATTGCAAGATTTTTCTTTAAAATGCCACCTGTTCTTTTTCAGAGCTAATTAAAAAAAAAAGTACAGAATTGATTTTTTTCTTAGCTTTTTTCTTCATAGAAGTCTCAACTTAAAACTCCTCAGGGTCCAAAGTTATGTTTCTGTGTTTTGCAACACTCCTGTCCTATTCCTTTTTAATTAAGAGGAAAGTGAAGAGGGAAAATAATTTAAATTACTATCTAGATATTAAAAGTGTTAGGAACTTTAATGTTTCTTGCTTTTCTTAGTATAATTTTTTCTTCCTCATAATGACAATATTTGAAATGTCTTATTATTCTCAACTTCTTGTGATTTGGTCCTGGGTGGTATGTTAGAAATGAATATGTGAAAAAGAGAGTATTGGTGAAACAACAGGTTTATAGAAATTACTTCTCTCATCTCACACATACCTAACTAGATCCCTACTGTTAACATTTTTCTGGGCTGACTATGAGATAGGGTGAAGAGTTTAACCCTAAGCTAATATTTACATACCTTAATTCACCCAGCCTTAAAATATTTTATTACAGGGATTGATGGAACAAAAAATGACGGGGGAGCTAAATGCCACTAAAGGATGTAAATGTCCTGTGGGGGTACCAGGGCTGCTCGAGTGAGTCTCTACTTACCCAGACTCCTCAGGAGTTTTCTGGACCACATGAGTCATCCAAACTGACTACTCGCATCTCTAAAGTTTAGTATACATGGTGGCATTGCAGGTTTCTGTGACCTAAGCTGAAAGTGGAGTGTTAGACCAACTCTGAAGTCTGTTGATCCCATTCACCACCTTATCTTTTCTTCTTTTTTTAAAATAAAAATAAAAAGGCATTTATGTTTCCTAAAATTTATCTATTTTTTATCTGCTTTCATGAACACTAAAAATACTGACTCTGACAATTCTTCCTTGCTCCTTTGATGGTATCTTTAAGTTAGGAATCTCTTTGAGCAAAATCTTCCTTTTTTCTTCTCTGCATTTTCTTAGTTGATGTCCAAGAACACGCAAACAAGCAGAAGAGCTCAGACTAGGCCACAGCTGTACTTTCCACAGAAATTAATCTCATTCCTTTTAAGGACACGAGTGCTCCTCATTAACAAAGAATGGCCTGTTTAAAGTGACAGGACAGAGTACACTATGTACAACAGTGCCGCAAGCAAAAAATAGAAGGAAGCTTTGTTGTGCATTTTCAAATATGTAAGCCGTAGAAATGGGTTCATGAAAATAGTCTTTCTCTTACTTTTCACTTTCAAGGAGAAGATACTGGGAGTTTTAGGGTTGGGGTAAATAGGACTATTCGTATCATTAAATGCGGTACGTAATCAGCATCTATACCCTCAGTTTTAAGGTTAAATATCACTTTGAAAATTTCTCAGGGCACTTAAATTATGAGGCACCACCTAAATATATTAAAAAATGTTAGGCTTTTAGCATTTAGTGTTCATTCTAAGTAGTAGAAATATGACTCCTTGTGATCATGATGATTGTAAACTTGGTTACGTCATTCTAGAGAAAAAAGGTCTTGAAAGAAATGTTTTGTTTAGATCTTGGCCATACCTCTGTATGCAGTCCCTCACAGGAGCTGATGAACTGGCAGTCCAGAGGTCCTTCATGTACTTTACTTAGTAAAACATCTTCAGATATTAAGACATATCAGAAAGACAGTGAAATCACCCAGTGCTTTGAGTTCATAGCAATGACATCTCAATGGTTTGC
Organism: Chloroceryle aenea; assembly: GCA_013399075.1. Classification (NCBI taxonomy): domain Eukaryota; kingdom Metazoa; phylum Chordata; class Aves; order Coraciiformes; family Cerylidae; genus Chloroceryle; species Chloroceryle aenea. The sequence continues at coordinate 161,955 of VWZY01005013.1, read as the reverse complement.
TTCAGCCCAGGCATCTACTGTGACACAAGCACATAGTTCAAAACTTACATACACCTGGAAATTCTTGGATTAAAAGCTGACTTCAAGCTTGTTTTCAGTGTTCACAGGATGCACGTTTATGTGTGGAAAAATCTATGCCTAGTGATGTTTGTTATCGTTCTTTATTGATTTGAGAATACAAATTGCCAAAGTAATCTGTGACAGAATAACGGCTAGTTGGGCATCGCATTTCTTGTCACAGATCATAAAGTGTCACGTTCATCATACCAGTGGAAATGCAGCTGGCTATCTACCAACTGTAAGCAGTCAGAGTCTGCTTATATGACTTTACCTCCCCTGGTCTGGCTTCTTTAGTTCTACTGGTTTTTAGCAACAGTTTTTATGAAGCACTGTGCCAGATACTAAATGCTAAGCACAGACTTTGCAACACTACTAACAAACAAGAACTTCTGGTTAAAGACTGCTGAGCTTTGTGCAGCAGCTCCATCTTATTTTCAATGCCCCTGGGACGTCTTGCACCTTTTTTTCAAATTAATTTGGAATTTTTGGCTGAATTTCTTTCATCCTGTGTTTCAGGCATCATGATATGGACAAATGGTGCGAGTCTCCATATCAGATTTCTTATGTGGCTTCTTCTCCTGCATGTGATCATCAGGAAGGTAGTGCCTGAAGAGAACATCATTACAACTAAGAAAGGCAGAGTCAGAGGGGTAAACCTGCAGGTGCTAGGGGGAACAGTGACAGCCTTTCTTGGAATACCTTATGGACGGCCACCCATTGGTAGACTGAGATTTCAAAAACCAGAACCCCGTGAGACATGGTCAGATGTTTGGGATGCCACAAAACATGCAAACTCTTGTTACCAGCTAATAGATACAACTTTCCCAGGGTTTGCTGGATCAGAGATGTGGAATCCAAAAACTAACCTAAGTGAAGACTGCTTATACCTTAATGTATGGATTCCTTCTCCCAAACCCAAGAATGCAACCGTCATGGTCTGGATATATGGTGGTGGCTTTGAGAGCGGGTCGACTTCCCTACCAGTTTATGATGGCAAGTTTCTGGCCAGAGTAGAAAGGGTCATCGTAGTTTCCATGAACTACAGGACTGGTGCATTAGGATTTTTGGCTTTGCCAGGAAATCAGGATGCTCCTGGAAATGCAGGTTTATTTGATCAAAGATTGGCACTTCAGTGGGTCCAGGAGAACATAGCCGCATTTGGAGGCAATCCAAAAAGTGTGACTATATTTGGAGAGAGCGCTGGCTCAGCTTCTGTCAGCTACCATATCCTTTCCCCTAAAAGCCATCCTTTATTCACAAGAGCCATCATGCAAAGTGGATCTGCAAATGCCCCTTGGGCTGCAATAACAGCATCTGAAGCCAGAAACAGAACAGTGGCTTTGGCTAAAAAACTCCAGTGTCCCACCAGTGATGAGAGAGAGCTAATTCTCTGCCTCCAAGACAAGGACCCGAAGGATATACTGGAGAATGAAATTTTTGTTGTAACACATGACTCTATTTTACATGTATATTTTTGTCCAACTGTGGATGGTGATTTTCTCTCAGACATGCCAGAAACATTGATTGAGAATGGCCTTTTCAAACAAACACAGCTCTTAGTTGGTGTTAATAAAGACGAAGGATCAGCATTTCTAGCGTATGGAGCCCCTGGTTTCAGCAAGGATAATGATAGCTTGATCAATAAAACAGAATTTAAAACAGCTTTAACTGCCTCCTTCCCAGAAGCAAGCCAACTTGCAATAGAATCAATCATTTTTCAGTACACAGACTGGGAAAATGAGCAAAAGCCAGAACATTATCGCGACGCCATGGACGATGTCATTGGTGACTACAATATAATATGTCCTGCATTGGAATTCGCAAAAAAAATTGCAGAAGAGAGATACAATGTACACTTTTATTTCTTTGGACATCGATCCTCAAAGCTCCCTTGGCCAGAGTGGATGGGAGTAATGCACGGTTATGAGATTGAGTTTGTGTTCGGATTGCCCCTAGAAAGAAGAGTGAATTACACCAAAGCTGAGGAAACCTTAAGCCGGTCCATGCTGAGATACTGGGCAACTTTTGCAAAGACTGGGTAAGCTTACTGTAGAACTGTGTTGTATTTGTCAGATGCTTGTTGGGTGGAAAAAAACAAACTGTTTTGATGATGATTTGAAGCCTAATGAGAATGAGGAAGGATTAGTTGTTCAACTATCCAGAATTTCTGTTTTAGTTCTGCTAAAAACACCACCTTAGTAAAACAAACTCTTGCTGTGTAGCTCATTATAGTGGAAAATCTTAAGAAAACAGGGTGTATCCCATAAAAGCAAATACAAACTTTTTTTTTTTTTTTTTTGCCATGGCAGCAATTACTACAAAGGAAGATAATGGCTTCAGATTTTAGAAACAAAATATTTCACACTCTGTGAAAGACTTCCAACAGCAGAAGTAGGAGCAAAAAAGCCCAATCTCCTTCAAGATGTAATTTGCTCAGAACACGCAGGTGTACAATATGGAGATATATTATGTTCACATGATGAAGCAATTGGAACTGCAGGCTGTTCTTTTCAGAAAACTGATCTTCCCATGTGTACTGTAAATATCATCCTGGGTTTCACTGATGCTGATGACAAATCACTTGCTATTTCCATTAGGTTCATCTTTAAGTGAAATGTGTCCTAGCCTGTGTCAGAGCATATAAGCATATTTCAGTTGGAAGATTCAAATGGATTAAATACAACCCTTCATTCAGCCTATTCAGCTGGTGTCCAAGAGAACTGAGGTGGCCCCTGCTCGGCTTGATGGGGTTGTGGGGCCCTCAAAACAATATTCAGTTTGAAATGAAAACATTTCAGTGTGGTAAGATAAACAACCACTACTACAGTTGTGTGTGGTTAGTCTCAAGGCTGCATGTCTGATGGGACAGGGAGGTGTCTTGTTTTCTCCGAAGTCTGGTTTGTGCTCTCTCCTGAGAAAATTATAGATATAAAAATCTGTACCTGTGAGAACATACAACCACTTGATTCACAATTTTAAAATGTTTAATTAACTTACATTTTAAAACCCTGAATGAATTTTAATTCACGGTGGACTTTTCCTTTGTTTTGTGAAGGATAAATAGATTTCTAAAGGCTGAAATCCACTTTGGAGCAGGAGCTAATTATTTTTCTTAATAGATTAGAAATCAGAGGAGATCACTGTGCTCATTTAGTCCATATAACCTTGTATACAACACAAAACACAGGTAGGATTTAAACATTTCCAGTGATGAAAAAAACAGAACAAACATTAGTAGGTTGTTCTAAAGCTTAACTGCACCTAAAATGGTTACAGTTATAAAAGGAACTTCTGTCTGGTCTGAATTCACCTATTTTGCTTCTAGGTATTCCAGGTGCTACACTGTTTGACAGTTACTTAGCTTTACATTATGATTTATGTTCCATATTGAGTGGTTCATCACAACCCTGTTGGGACTTTCCTTCTTGGAATTAAATACTGTTGTCCCCAAAGAGTCTTAATTACAGTCATCCCTCCCCTCTAGTTCAACCTGATATTCCACATTTACTCCAAGGTGAACTAACAGCTTATTGTTATCTACATCCTTTTGTTGACTGATTTGCTCATCAATACATGTGATTGTTTGCCTTGATATGTAGGAATATTAATTACATGAATAAGCCCTATCCCCTTTGTATGTTGGAATCTGTCATTTATTTTTTTTTACCATAAGTGATGAGCATATTAAGATTCAGAAAATTACAGATCCCTGTACTCATCAGCAGATAATGTTTTAATACAGGTTTTATTCTTGCAAAATTTAATCTATGATCTTTTCATGCTTCCTTCTTCACTCAGAGCCTGATAACAACACTCCACGTGAATTTAGGGTGAAAGACTGTAGAAAAGAGAAAAGCATTCAACAGGGGGTTATGTTCTGGAATTGAGCTGTGTGGTGGATTTATCAATGCCAAAAATAGATCTGATAGTTTCCCAAGATGAAGTCTGAACAATGAGGTCAGGCAAAGCTTGGTGACAGTTCCTGCATCATGAAGGTGTGCTATGACAACATTGCTTTGAAGCTGGTGTCATTAGGTCCTTAGCAGAGAGCAAACCGAGTGAAGGCCCCTTTTTATATCCTGCAGCTTTACAACCTGCCCTACAGGAGTTTGCAGCCAGCATCTTATAGCAGAGATCACGGATCTTGCCATAAAGCATCACTATTTTTCAGTAGAAAAAGAGAAATTCAGGTCTATACTACATTTTGCAGAACAATATTTACATTTCTGTGAACTATTGGTTTCTACCTCTTGATATATATGTATGTATATATGTATATACATTTTATGGATTATATCAATAACCTGCTGTGCAAAATAGAGCTCACTGTCCCTGTCACTGTATCTAGATGAAATTAGACAACATAAGGTACATTCAAGTTTAAGTTTATAGAAGACGGTCATTTATAATTTGATTATCATTCACACTATAATGAGATTAGCCTACAGATTGAATTTCAACTGGTTTCCACAGCAAACAGCAAATAATACCTCTCTCTGCTTCCACCACAAGTAGCAAAAACATCACTATTAGGGTAAAAAACACCGTTGTTCAATTTATGTAACAGTAAAATATCAGATAAGTGTTAACCCATTCTGTGACACTTTCCTCACCACCCAGAACACAGACCCCTAAGGCTCTGTAACATATTATTCACAGTGCACAATCAGTGAGGAAATTATAAAAATTGTTGAGAATTTCAAAAGTAATAGCTGATCCTTGTTTTCCTGACACCTTTCAACACATGGTAAATATTTACAAAGAGCTGGGGAAGCCCTGTTTGACATAATGTTTATAGTAAAACTCTGGCATGATCAAACGGCAAACATCTGAGGGAAAGATTACCATTGATGTCTCCAGTAGATGAGGAAAATATCAAGCAAAAAAAGATGAAAATCAGAAACATTGTACAGCACAATTTTTAGTGAGGGCGTTTGACCTAATATTCTAATGTTGAGAAGTACAAAAGCACAGGGGAGGGAAGGGCCTGCAGAGGAAAGGGGATAAGATAGAGACAGCAAAAGCTGAAAGAAAACAGTTTTCTCCTTGTTCTTTCTGGTTGGGAGGGACTGGGCGGTGTCTCAGTTCACTACACGTGGAGCTGCATGCTCCATGTCACCACTGGCACTGCAGCCTGTGGCTCAGTGTCTCTCACAAGGTGTCCTCAAGCCCATACGTAGACCTCACTGATCTCTAGTTTTCATTCTCACATGAACACTAAAAATAAAAATGGTGATAAGAGAAGCCAAAGTTCCAAATGCCCAGTCGGATAATTTTCTGTTTCTTATAAATAGCTAATGTCATTAAAAAAAAAAAGTTAGGGAGTAAAAAGGAATAACTCCTTCAAAGGAATCCAACAGTGTACATAAAATTCTTAATATCTACATTTCTCATTAAAGAAAAGGAGACTCTTAGCCAGCCCAATAGTTTCCCACTCGATCACTACCTCCATCAATAGCTGATGCCATTTTCCAAGACACTATGCACTTCTTATTTCCTAGCTAAAAATAAATGAGTAATAACTGAGCATTTTGCTGGAAAATTAACAGGGATGAAGAGTTTCTATTTTTTAATATGAATGAGGAATGGAGATGATTCAGCAGAATAAGGGAACTGATATTTCACCTATGAGGCTTGAAGTTAGATGTTCATGTTATGCACTGGTATTTCTCTCCCATACCCAAGGGAATAGAGTAATTTTTAGGAATATGCCACATATTTATATGGTCTGTGACATCTGTGAAGACCCTGCTGAAATAGTCTACTTTGACAATAAGTCACCGCTTTTCAGTCGTCAGATTCCCTGCAGATTTATTATCCAGAAGAGGATTCATTGACTTAGGAACCACTGAGAATTATGGATACCATAACTACCTCTGTTACTGAATAGATGGACAGGCTGTTCATCACTGTCTACAGTATTTACCAATAAAAATAATATTACTTCAAATCACATAGTCTGAGAAGAATGAAGAAAAAAATAAGGCAAATTACCTCATGGATCTGCCTGTTCAAATAGTTAACACAGAGTAGCTTGAAGAAAGGACAGACTAGGAGGCCCATAAATCAGTATAAATTTCAATGACTAAACTTCTGGTATGAAGTAAGGTTGACCCAGTATCCCAGCCAGTCTAGTGCTCTTAGCATAACCTCATAAAATACTTGTTTTGCATGTATCTGAGCCTTGAAAGAATAACAATTTCATCACACCCTAAAAAAAAAAAAAAATCTGTTCTACCAGCAAGGAAAGAGGTGGTGTCTGAATAAATCAAGTACAATAAAATATCTGGGTTGTAGGAAAAAACAGATTCCAAAAATCAATGTTCTTGATCTAATTCTTTCCATTTACCCTGACCTAGGATCTCCTCAGCTAATTCTTATACTTAAGAATATTGGCAGCTGAATATCAGTTGTTAGTCTTAAAATCAATTGATAAAATACCAGACATCATCAAAATTAGACAGGCAAAGAGATGTGACCAAACTGTATTCAGTAGAAAATCATAGAGTGGTTATCACGTGGAAGGGGCTGGACCAAGCTCAATATGATTGTGTATAAGTACATTTCAACAATATTAAGTTAGTTTACAGTGTCCTTCCCCAAAGTGCTTTCCAGCACTTCAGGTGACATCTGTGACAGAAGAATTTAAATTTCTCCCTTTAAACATGTTTAAAATTCATTTCTCCACTGCACTTTTGTTATTTTTCAGAAAGCTTTTGAAAGTAAACAAGTGACACTAACAGGTACTATCAATCATACGCAGCAGAATGCTCTGCTAACTCTAGTAAGAGGAAGTTTTATTTATCATGAAAAAATAGATGGCATCCCAAATCAGTGGTTGCTAGGTTATGCCTTTTGCATTACTTTATTCATTAGATTTGGTAACTGAATTCTTTAGACATGAGCGACGTAAAGTGACAAGGAGACAGACAAAGCAGATGAGATGAAAACTCAGATAAGAATGTAGTGGAACATACAGAGATAATATTTTTAAGGCTTTGTGAAAAATGTTTCAGATAAAAGGAAACCAGCAAAACTTGTTTCACTGCCAGTTTCACAACTACAGAAACAAATCTTTGCAGCTTTTTCTATAAACTGAAGTCTGAAATATTTCCTCCTATGTTTTAGGGGAATTTGTGAGGCTCTGATTGTCCCACTAAAGCTCTGAAGCACTTTGCCTGGTTGTTATTGCCCTTCCCTGATGCTCTGCTGGTAGACATAAAATAAATTTCAGTGCTTTTGTTACCAACTCATCACAACATGTTTATAGAGAGTCATTTCAGAACAGTGAGAACAAAAACAACAGCCTCATATAGAGTCCAGACAGCAGGTTGAACGGGAGACCTATATACTCTCTAAATGGAAAGAACATAACAGGGTGGGGGGGAACAGGGCCAGGGGGGAAATGAACTCAAACCACTTTTAATTTTCAAATACCTCAGAAACTTGGAAGTTTTATGTAACACTAAGCCTTATCGTGATAAGAAATTTACTGTGGGTTGTATTTTTTCCTGAAATTACCCATGTTCACAGGGACAGGGGCGGGTGACCGAACTGGATCCACTCATCTGAGACCTGGTGCTGGTCCTCACAGGGTCTTTAAACACTTTAGAGCTGGAGCTCAGCAGTACTGAGGGAGGATTTCCCTGTGGCTGTTGCTTCTGGCATCTCACATTTATCTAGAATAAGTAATTTTCATCTTAACTAGGGATTTGACTGGATCAGGTCAAGAATCCAGAACAAAATATTTCTGACTGTGAGGTAAAAACTGAAGGAGTATAAATGACACATAAGAGAAGTTTCTAAAAATACAAGATGATATAGCAAAAGTCTTCCCTTAGCATGCTAAGAAAAGGCAAAGCTTTACTTGTGACCCAAAAGGGGACATGGATTCTCACACTCACTATCTTTCACTGGAATCACCTCTGAGGCATGAAAAAAAGTTGTGGAAATCACAGTCATGAACTAAAAAAGGAAAAAAATTTAGGAAACTTACTCCTATTTCTCCTTATTCATTTCCTGGCTTTGGGTCCTTAGAAGGGACATATCTTTCCAGAGTTCGTACATATTGTTATATTCAGAAGCAGTAATGGAAACATCTTTCTAGCAACCTATTTGAAAATAGCGCATCATGGAAAAAAAAGGTAACTAGACACTTGTATTTGGCAGTCATCTCTCTGTATCAGCAAGCTGACAAGCTGTCATTGAATTTCAAAATTAAAACCAGGAGTATTTGATTTAGTCATCTTTTGAAAATAGGTCCGGCATACAAAATCTTTAGATTGACTTAATATTATTACAAATATTGCAAAATTACAAGAAGATGTCTTCCAACTTGCCATGTATGCAGCAAATGCTATTCCATCCATACAGATTTTGTTCTCCAAAAGAAATGAGGCAAACTATTATTTTCAAACAGGAGATGAGAACTTCTGTTAAGCACGCATCCAAATGTTATAGGTATAATTGCGCGAGACACAAAACTGAAACCAAAAACTGTAACACAAAGGTTTGCCTCAAATACAACACTGGCAATGCTTTATAGTAAAGGGTAAGCTCCGATACAATTGGTAAAGCCCACAGGATCAAAACCACTGAGCCCGGGGACTGAACAAGGTGAACTCTCTGTGTCTGCAGTAAGAGGCAGAGACACACAAACACAGAATCACAGAATTGCTTCAGTTGTAAGAGACCTTTATCAACCATTAACCTAACACTACCAATCCCACCATTAAACCACGTCCCTGAGCACCTCATCTACATGTTTTAAATACTTCCAGGGATAGGGATTCCACTACCTCCCTGGGCAGCCTGTTCCACTGCTTAGCTACCCTTTCAGTGAAGAAGTTTTTCCTAATGTCCAGCCTAAACACATACATGCAGGCACAAGGAATGATAAAGTGGATCTCTTTGGGGTGGCTTTTTGTAGAACTATGCTGCCTTTGGCTGACCCTGTAAAAGAAGAGCGGGAAATATCTTGGATGGGGCTCTACCTTCTTGTGACAGAGAAAGGCAGAAGAGCCTGTACTGGGCATGGGTCCCTACTGTGCCTAGAAATTGGCAAAGAGCCTACATAGATGTTTTGGGGAAAGGAGAGGAATGAAGACAGACAATTGTTCCAAGAGTTGAAATAAAACCATGGTATCATTGCTACCCCAAATTTGGGAGTGGGCACAAAAAGCCTGGATGGAAACAATCTAGTGTTTGATGGAAAGTATGTGAGGAAGGAAGACTGGAAAGTAAGAACGGGTAATGGTAACTGATGAAAGAAGCAGTTAGGTGAACAAAAAAAAAAGACTTAACAAGGAGGGAAAAATTAAAAGAAACCAAAAAGGGTGTGTGTGTGGAAAGATAAAAATGTCTGGGAGGCTTACTAACCCTTTTGAGGGGTGAAAGGATCTGTGAAGAGTGATATGAAGAAAATGTTTGAAAGAACTTAATAGGAGTTAATGTGTAAGGCAGGTTCACACATAAGAGCAATACACTTCAGAGATAATCTAGGATTAGGGATTATTTTCCCTGTATCATAACAGGCATGTAAACACACGGTTGCAAGAGTCAGTGTGAAATTCTAATTAATGTTCACCCACAGTTAATCTCTTTTTCAGGGGCACTCTTCTTCTGTGCTGTTTTTCTGCAGCTTAGTCCTTGTTTCATCATCAAAAGACAGAAATTGAAGTTTGAAAGGTCTGCAAACCCCATTTTTTCAGGTGGTTCTGGAACACTAATCTGAAGTCCTACTGAGAAATTTCACATGAAGAATAGAAACCTTTCAGTACACATTTTAATTTACTCCCCAACGCAAGAGATTGGCTTGTTTCATGGAAGTGGCAAAGGGGAGAAGAGAGGAAATGAGGAGCAGCAGAGGTTACCTAACACCACATTTTTGAAGGCAGCTCAATAGAGAGCTTGGTTTTTCTTTTTGCTTTTTTTTTTTCCAATCAGCTGCAAGAGAAGTCAGTTGTGGGTAGATGTAGTTAGCAATTTAGTCACAGAATTTGTGAGATTCTGTCCCAACAGACCTAGGAGCTGCATAAGTAGAAATCATGAATTTCATGCTTACAGCAAGTGATGTTACACAATTACATGGTAGCGCAGATGTAAAATTAAAAGCTGCCATCGTCTGCTTTCTCAGACATCTCTGGCCACCATCTGTGTTCTCTACCTTTCCTTGAAGGCATATAAGACAACTTCCTAATTTCATACAATACAAACTCCAAAGAGTGTTGCCTCAAATTTACACTAGAGAGATCCTTTTTGTACTGCAGTTGCTGTTCTGATACTGTAATTTTTATTTTAACTAATGAAGTTTTAAATATCTGCCTTTCACAAATGTTATTCACTATGGTGTTCTCAAGCAGTCTCCAAGGGAAATTTCTATACAACTGGAAATGCTTAGAAGTTTTAACTGTTGTTTTTACCCTAGCTATAAAGTAGTCTGCATACTCTAATTTCCACAAAAGCCCCCTCAGTTCTGAAAGAGAAGGATTTTGAATAGGTTCAGATATCCCCCACTCTTCACACAGTATTTCTTCTCGAGACCATGCCTTTTGGGACTCCTGGTCCATGCATTGGTATTTGGAAATCCCCCTCTTGGTGTAGTTCAAATCAGACTCAGAGGATGTTACAATGTTGGGACAGAATTTGAATGTGTTTATCAAAGAAAGTTATATCTAAATTCCATTTGGAAATATTAAATTGACATCGAATTTATAACAGAGAAGAAAATAATTTAAAAATACAGTCTTTTGGGGGGGGATTTATGAAGACTATAGCTTCTTATTTATATTTCCCATCATGAAGTATCAGTGGTTCTGTTACAGATGAAGCAATAACACGTACATGCTGCTGAAAGCTACCTAATGATTTAATATCTAGAACTGCTCAATTTGACCTAGATTATATGATAGTTGAAATTTGTGACTCATGCTCTTCCTACAGGTCACAGAAGAAAACCAGTGGCAGTAGTAGAATATATAAAGAAAAAATAACAAGTTTTTATGATGAAATCCATCACGACCCAGTGACTGCGGACGATTTTAATTGGTGCAGGGCTATGTGTCACATCTTCCTTTAAAAGAATTTATGATTAGAGCAATTACTACTGAAAACAAATCTCAAATATTATATCCTAGTCTAATATCTACTGCACCATCTGTATTGAAAATTTGGTCTTTAGAGGTAAGGAAAGCATTGAATCCATTTATCTAACAATTTCTGAGTGTCTGGGATGAACTCTTAAGGGTAGAGAAAGCAAGAGATGGAAACAGCAGTCATATACGTATGAGCACATATTCACTCTCTCACAACCAACTGGGCTGACAAATTTTGCCACAGCCACTGGGAATTTAAAACATATTATTAATAGTTTCAGGTCAATAAAAAGATTTTTCTCTCCCTTTACACATTCTCTTTAGGTTTGTCTCAGGGAACAATTTTGGTTAAGACAGGATGTAAGTTTGCTTTATCAGGTTATAAGAAGGAGAAGCAAAGTTGTAGAGAAGGTTAAGACCAGGTAACAAGAGTTTCCAAGAATGAGTAAAAGGGTAAGTGCCATGTGCCTTCCTGTCTACTTATTCTTTTACTTGCCTTCTATGGAAGTTACTTCCTCCTTCAAGGTCTCAATAGGGTTCAGCACCTTCTTCCATTTTCAAATAACCCTCTTCAACCTCTACAAGTAAGACTAAAAAGTATAGTTTTATTTGATTTTTTTGCTGCAGCCAAGAGTGTGAAAAAATAACAGCTTTGAAAAATGGTCCTTGAAAGCTAAAATTGATAGTGTATAATAGCACATGGATCTTACAAAACACTTCATGGGAACATGAAAAAAAAAACAGGCAAAAGAGTTCCTTTAGATTAAAGGAGGACTAAGCCATAGCACTGCCTCTCTCATGTCTATTCAAAAGTGATGTAAACATGAACTGTGCATATTCACACCAGAATATGAAGTCCTGCAGAAGGTGCGAGATCATTGTTGTGAATTCTGTCCAGGAAGAGAGAAACTTCTTTTATAAACAGCTACATCTATTTCTTCATCTGGGACCTGGTCCAAAGCTTTTGAAGACAATCAATCTGTTCCATTTGTTTGCATTTCAATCAGCCCATAAAACTCCTAAGTTTATTCACCTCAAAAAATGCTGGAGTGGTCTTCAAACACCAACCAACGTCATGCATCAGAAGCTTTTTAAGCAGGAGGAATGCAATACTTTTGACAATTCTTTACTGCTCTATCACAATACATAATCTAAACACATAAATGACTACAATTATACATTGTAGACATGTTGTAGTCACATTCACTAGTCACATTCAGCTTAGTGTGACCCTGAGCACCACACTAAATTATAAGTATTTCTTAAGACAAAATAGGACAAAATGTATTTTTGATGGCTTTAAATTCTCTCCACATTAATGTTGAAATTTTGTCTATTTTTCTGAACTGAATTTCATTTCAAATCTTTTGTCCTCTTGAAGTTATGACTTCAGGTTGAAGATTAGTTGCTGGTTTGGGGTTGCTCTGTTTTGTTTCGGTTTCTTTTCCTCTAACTAATCTCTCTTTGCACTGTAGCAGCCTCCGGCATTGCATGCCCTTTCCATTTTCAGAACTTTCTTTTCTTTGGCCAGAAATAATGCTTTGTGATGAAAAAGCTGTGAGATTCAGTACAGTTTCCATCTCTTCTTTATGCCCTCTTCAAAACCATGCAGAATGTGCACATATTTGGGTCATACCATCTGAGATAGTGATCTCTGACTGTCAGGGGTTTAGGACTGTAGTATAGACTTGCTAAGAGGACAAGAGGCACAGATCTTACTGTCCTTACTCAGAGGGACCTAGAGGATATTGGAACTATGTTTTTCTTATTTAAATAGGTATGAATCCTCATTATTAATTAAAGCTAAATTTAGAGAAAATTCTGGTCATGTTTAAATTTACCAGTTGCTCAGGCAAGGACCTTTTAAGTCCCTTTCAAGTTTCTAACGATAGTGACTCTCAGACAGAATGGTGGCAATGTTGTTCCAGACCTTGTATGATAATCACATGTCATCATATGCTAAAAAGATAGTAGAGTTTGGGAAAGGGGTTCCTGAAATAGCACCAAGAACATTTTCACAGTGGAGGAGACTTATGTGCAGAAGCACCAGCATGGGCCCAGGAGGTTAGAAAAACACAGGCAGGGTCTGAAGGGCTCAGTAGCTCCGGCTCTTCTGACCTGGTAGTATCAGATACTAGAGCAAACTCCAGTCCAGAGGGCACTGAGCTCCGAAATGCGTAGCAAGCACGCCCAAAGAGCTAAGGCAGAACATCCTGGATCTAAATTTCTCAAATACTGTATTATTTATGGCTGATGCCTTAAGACCTACCTTGTCAATCCCTTATATACAGCAGAAATTCACAAATAAGCACTAAGACAAGCACAAGCAAGAATCATTTCAACTCAATAGCTGCTTCGTGAGGGCTGCTATTTTGAGCTGAACACAATAAGACCAAAAAAGAAGCAACAGCTTGTTGCTTCATTTCCTGAAACTGGTATCAGTTATAGTAGCACATACCATGATAGTTTATAGTTTAAGGCATTTAAACACACAACTGCTGTCAGCAAGCTGGAAACTGGAAGGAATATCCTGAGCTTTATTTAGCCTGTGAGGGTGTAAGAAAGCCCAGCTGCAAAGGTCCTTCTCCAGTTTCTGTCAGTTACAAAGTAAGCCAGCTCGATCCCACAGGTTTCTTCAAGGATCAGCAGAAGAAATAATATTTACCTACAATATAAATTGCTAAGCTGTTTCCTTTTGCTGTGGCTCAGGGACACTTTATAGTCACTAGATTATGAACTGGGGTGTCATCTGTGAGTGAGAACTGAGCACAACAAAACATAATGAACTTCCCATAAACAGCTGCTTAAGAAAAGTGATTTGAAGGATTCAAATCTACAACCTCTCTGAGACTGGTAACAGTCCTTCATGTGAGTCCTTTCAGTCATTGCACTGGGAATCCGAGTAAGGCTCAAACATTGCAGAATCAGGACTGATGATTTTTGCATCAGAGTAAATGAGAAAGCTTTAATTTACTGCAGAATTTTCAGAAAGTGGTTACTATTTTCTTTCAATAAATTCTAATAAACAGAACAATATTTCTAAATTACCAATTATTTTTTTTTCTGAATTCCAGAGTTTTTCACAGTGCCACAAGAGCACAGGCCTCAATACCTTGAGAATGTTGATGTCATGAGGCTGCAAAGAAGTATACAAATCAGGCAACTGTGGATGCTTTCCAATCACCCAATATTGCACAGGTTCACAATACCCCTGTCTGAGTTGTCACCTTTCAGTGCAGTGGTTTTGAGAGCTCAGTCATTATAAATGGCACCATTCACCCTGTTTAGCTAATAGACTAATTGGAAAGACATCACCTATCTAATCTAAGAGGATAAAGACCTTAGGAGACTACTTTAAAATTAAATAGTAAATGTGGCAGCGCATTTGTACAGAGGACCCATCGGTTCAATAGATAGGATGGTTAGTGATTAGGTGATATTAAGGAATACTCTGAAGAGCTGTCTCAATTAAATGAAACCTAACAAAGTAACCAGTAATGCAGTACCACGTATAAAGAGCACTAACTGGTAGCAGTAATGACATCAGAAGTAACGTATGCATTTGCAAAGCGATAGCATGCCAGCTCTCCAATTCACTTATTTAGGGGTGACATCTCCCCTTGTCTTCTTATTCTAAATGAGCCAATTCATAAACTTTGGATAATAGATAGAAAAGTGACCTTGCCATCTTGTCTTCGCTTTTGCAGTTTCTAATAACAAAAGCCTCAAAGTGTACAATTGAACATAAAATATTTTGGCATAATATAAAGATTTCATCCAGGAAGTCCATCAAATCATTTTAGTAAGTGGTAGATAATTAGCTGACTTGTGAAAATATTCTGGATAACTGTCTGAATATCAAAAATCTAAGAATAAATTCATTATACTGAATCATAGGTGGACCCAATTGACAGTGTTATCATATCAGAAACAATTCATATATTCACGCAGCAAGAGACTTTTGGATTTATACTGGCCTCAATCTCTAAACAAAAAGCTTATACAGTAATCAGAGCTTCTGGGGATGTTTGTATAGTTAACTGCCTTGTTTTCATAGGTGTTACAGAAACTTCTTCATCCCTTCCATTGCTAACCTTTCTAAGGCATGTTTCCAGAGTGATTTCTTTTGTTCCAGTATCTAGGACTGCTCCTCAGGTTAAGGACTTGGAGTCTTCAGCCTCACAGGCCTCTCTAGTGTCTACTTAACAGTGAGTCATCTGAAACTAATAGCCTGGTATGAAGAAACTGGCAGTTAGCCAAATTGTTTGAGGGTTTGAAAAGATTCAATCAGTACTTAACAGTAAAATCTACTCTTCTTTTTAGGACCAGACTGGAAAGAATCTGTTAAGCTCCCAGTTGTGCGATCTGAGCAAAGACTTACACAAACATGCAGTGTTGCTTCTCTGTCATCCCCCTGGGGACCACGTTACAGCCTAAAATTGCCGTTAATCTAGCAGTTACAGAGAGAAAATGAACATAGATATAAATATAATGCATCGTGGCCTTTAGAAATTATTCAAGGCATCTGGATACGTTTGCCTGACTAATGCCACGAGCACTCCCCGCCGCTCTGTAGCAAGCAGTGCTCGGGAGGACTGAGGCAGCACAGGCCAGTGTTCCTCGTGAGCTCTACTGCCACTTAGGAGTGCCCTTCTTGTCCAAGTGGAAACGAGGGGGGAAAAAAAAATAAATGTTTTCTTCCAGGCTGGTGAGGGGAAACCCATGTTTCATGCACTTGCATTACAGATATTTTGGTTAGGTATGTTGCTTAGTGCCAGCATGGAGGTGTTCTACATGACAACCACTAATAAAGCAATTGTAAAACTGAGAAACATTTTCAAGATACAAATCTTGTGGCCTTTCCTCAAAGCATATGATATCCCTGTTGTGACTCCTCTGAAGTCAACAGGATTGCTTCTTGATCAAGGCATCAGCAGGGCTTTGGCTGTACTGCAGAAAGAATCAAAAGAGTGGCATAGCCTGTCCATTGGTGAAACAAAGAGCTGGAGGCCAGAGCTTTGACGGGGACCCATCACATGATGATGCTATCCAGGAGCCCTTACCATCCTATCATTTTTTTTAAATCTAATGAAGCTACAGGTAAAGTTTAACCTGTGGTACCTAGTTTGGCATCTTTGCTTCTGCTGCAAACCACTTAACTCTGCTTCCAACCTACTACTCCCTGAGATCAACTGTTGATTCTATAACCCATCTGGATGTCTTCTCATCTTTTTGTTCATTTTTCCTGAACCTTGGATTTCTATACCCTGTGCTGCCTTACTCCCTTTCACCTGGCAAAAAAATCTATTAGGAGACAACCAAAATTTACAATGCTACAGAAGCAGCAGTTCATTCTGTAGTTCTACAAGCACAAAGACATTATTATCAACATTCAATCCAATCAGGTTTTATACCTGCTGCACAAGTGTTTGCAGGGCTAGAGAGCATGCCAAGCTGCTGCTAGCTGCTCTGGAGCCACCTCGGGTACAACTGCGTGAGCTTCAGCAGCTCCTTTTGATTGCAGTATAGACATGTACAGAACTCACTCCCTGGGGTGAAACATTTACAGTATGCTTCTTGTTTGAGGCCGAGCTGACTATTTCCATAATTTTTCAAGGCTTTGTAATGCAACTGTAGAAAATGTGCAAGAGCCAGGGTTACTGCTGCTGTTGCCTTCTCTCTAAGGCTGTTCCCCCTCCCTGTTATCTTGTGCCCATGGTAACACATTGTAAAAAGCCATCCCATGAAAACCAGCAACCAGCTGATTGCCAGAACTGCTTGACTGCTAAGAGGAATCAGGCAAGCTAATAAAAATGATTTATATTCACTCTCTTCTCCCTTTAAACTAGCTGTTTAAAAGAAAAAGAGTGCCAAATAGAAAATGAACATCAGCAGCTACAACCTGGGTGAAGTCAGTAAAGTCACACCGAGAAGGAGCATGTCTCCATTTGATTTCACTTCTTACTGCACAGGGGAAGCTGAAGGTGCAGTGGCATTATCGTAACTTATCATTAATCTCTGTGGGCAACCCATTCAGCTGACGAGACCCATGCCAGCAGAATGCCAGCCTGGAGATAACCTGCAAAAGGCACCAAGGAAGAAATTGCCTTATGAAATGTTTGTTACCGGTGGGGTTGCTGCTGCCCTGATGAGAGCAGGAGGGAGGGAAGCTGTGCATGGAGAGCCACCTTCCCGCTGCTCCACACAACAGGGAGCAACGGGAGATCCTCCATGGGGTGAACTGTAAGCAAATGAGCTTGCTGAGCTCTTCCCGGAGAGGGTCAGAGGGAAGCCAGATGTAACTGAAAGACAATTAAGAGCAATAACACACTGCTCAGGTGAAATTAGTGTAGGCTTCCTCTCAGGGAGCAATATCTCTATGAACAGCTTCAGCCAGGCAGAACAAATATCTGTCTGTCTGGGAGAAAGGAGCTACTGGGGACTGGAGGTAAAACCACATTTCAGCCTGTGAATCTCTCACCGAGTTCAGGCTGGTATAATTTATCTGCATTGGACAGCTACAATGTTCCGGGTTTTATTTTTCTTTTCCTCTAGAGAAACACACAACATGTTAACCTGATCCATTTACAAATAGAGCAGTGAAACAGGAGCACAGTGAAAGCTTGGGACAATCTAAGCTGGCATGTGGTACAGTTAGTGTTTACAACACTCATTAGGAAGGTAAATGATGCCTAAAACTGTTTTCAAGAGACTTACCAGAGAAAATATTTGTATGTGGACTATAGCAAAATATAACTTAACAGTACAAAAGAACCTCTCTATTAAATGGTGATACCAGGATAAAAGTGAAATAACATTCAGACCTCACTCACAAAAATAAAGTGAATATTTTACAGATACTTTATATCATGAATGCTTACCAAAAAAAAAACCAAACCAGAAAAACCCAATCAACCAAAAAAATACTAAAAAAAAACCCAAAACCCAAACCAAAACCAAGAACATGACGAATTCCATTTTTTTTCTGTATGATAATTCATCTGTAAAAGCAATGTTACATGAATATTAATAAACAATCAGTGTTCTAGTATTGTATTTCAGGTTTTATTGATCATCTTAGTAATGGTAATGTATGTTTATTATGATTCACAGAACAGTGTTCAAGTTCTTGCATTTTCCATCTGAGCTAAATTAACTTTCTGAAGTTGTTGAAGATGAACATTAAATACACAGAAACGATCAGTAAACAAGCTCCTTTAAAACCCTCTTCACTCCCATGTCAAAACTAGTATTCTTACTATAAAAGAATCTTGAAAACTAAATGCCATTGGCAGTTATGGGTATACAATACCCAAAGTGGGAAAAATCTGATCTAAGCCCCAACAAGTAATACCAACTAACTTTCACTGAACACCAGATTAAATAAGACTCATGAACTTCAATAAAAGCACATATATGTATAAAAGTAGAACACAAAAGAAGCTTTTACCAGAAATTGAACCCACAAAGACTGTTTTTCAAGGTAATGAGAAAATAAGTTTTGTTGCCTTAAAGACATATCTGAACAAAATAATTAACTATAAATGAGCTGCTGTATCACTATCACAGAGGAGAGAGAGTCCAGGCTATAACTTCAGGGAATATGCAAAGTAAAAAAAATAAAAAGCAAGCGGAAATAATGAAACAAATTTTGTTTACACCAAAGTTTAAACACAGGTAGTTTAAGGGGGGTTTTGTGCTTTGGGGTTTTTTTGTTTTTTTTTCCCTTTCTTGCATTTCTCCTCTGGGAGCAATTCAAATAATTGTATTTCTTAACTGTCATAAGACTTGCTCCTGCAAACATTAAAGAGTGCATAGAAAAGGAGCTAGCTTCTTTCTGAACTATGCAGCAAAGCAGCCCATATTTTTAAGTGAAATGAAGGTCTACCCTGACTAGAGCTTATAGATATGGATGGAGGTATAAGAAAGGTGATTAACAATTGACATGGCAGATGCACAAGAGAGGTCCGTCCTAAAGATGCATGGCCCAAGCCCTTTCAGCACATACCTTCAGGCCCCACTGACAGCAATGAGGTGGACAAAACTGGAATGTGCTGAAGAAGAGATGATTGTGTAATACCAGAAGATGAAAGAGAAGAGGTTTGAGGAATGAATAAAGATGATTGGTTGGAGGTTTCTATGGAAATTTTGAGCTTTGTTTCAGTAGAAGCAAGTTCCTATAATCTACAAGACTGTCCGTCCAAACATAGATGGACAGAGACAAGTTAGTGCAGCATACCGGGTTCCTTCCTGTTCAGTAAAGATATTCTCGCAATACTTTTAATTTTCTATATTAATATTATTAAACTTTGAGTTTGGTGCAAAGAATGGGGAATTTCACAGCTTATTCTGGGCAGTTCTCAGCATGAAGTTATGAGCAAGAAGGAATGAACAGTGATAGAATGAGGTTATACTCCTAACTTGTTCTTACCAGTTAAAAATTATACTCTTGTGATCTCTCTGTTTTGCTGTAACTGGGAACTACTTTTTAAATGGGAAAATTTCAATAACGGAGCTATGAAGGAAATTATCAGACATTCCTTTGAATAGTAAGCTTCCTAGAACTGCAGAGAATGTCACAATCAGCAGGTTCACCTATTTCAAAATGCTGTGTTCACCTGACAGTTCTTTCAATCATTTTTAGTAAATTACATCTGTAGCCATTGTGCAATTCCCCCCCACACCTGTAAATTATAATGTGGAATGTCATGATTTATTTCATAGCATAAAAGCCGTTAAATGAATACTGACAGCACCATTAGCATTCTGATCTTGAACTGAAGTGCAAGTCAGCTCTGCTTAAGTCATCAGTCTCATGAGCCACAAATAAATGTGCAGTTAAAAAGGCTGCCACAGGTTAATCAGAACCGAATTAGTAAAGAAAAATTAGTAAAGAAGTGAGCAATTCAGAAAATGACATGCTGAATCTCTTACTCTAACATCGCTCCTGTAAGCAGCTGGTGCCAAAGACTCCAAAATACTAAAACATGGGCCAAAAACTTGATACATTCTGAACTAAGAGACATGAATATTATTTCAGCAGTTGAATCTTGTGCTCCTACTTCTCCCACCTACCCATGGTACCTTGTTGCCACTCTTAACAAGCAGAACTCAAGCAGCCTCCACACACCCTGGACTCCTGTGACCACCACCTTCTGGGAAGAGACCTGGTGAACAGTAGAGATAACCAAATTAACTTTGCTAATAGAATTCTTAATTTATCCCACTAAGAATCACCAAACAGTGTTGTTCTGCCCTAAATTCCTTGATACCAGCTTCTAGAAAGGAGCCTTTCTGCTTGCACTGCAATAAGATGTTTAATTCATATTCTTAACCTCTTTTGAGCTAATGATGATTTGTGACAGTTTAAAGTATAAATCAAATTCTTTTTCTGAAAATCATATTCTGTCTCATTTGATCCATAATGCAACACTCACCATTTTTGTTACTGTACTACACATTTAAACCATTTATTTTTTTCTCTAGTCATATACTACATATAGTCCTTTTTTGAAGTGAAAGGCCAGATTCCTGTCCCTAGAACCTTACTAATTCTGTTGTATTAGAACTATTTATTACAACTATATTAATACTAACAGCTGTGATCCTTTAACTTGCAGAGCTTGTTTTATACAGACCCAAGTGCTCTTTACCTCTTCCCACTTTCCAAAAAGCTTGAGATTGTTCCTGTTCCACACACTGCTAATGGAGCTCAACATACTTCAAGGAATAATTATCTTCTCTCCCAGTACAACTCTCATCTAAAGTTTAGCTATTATTTGAACCTTTACTTGTATTTTTATCTGAGCTATTCAGTACAAACTATTCCATTTGTCTATCTGAAGAAATCAGCAACATTCAAACTAAAACATAAACCACTCAACCTCCCAAACTGATGGGCTGGTTTGTTCTTAAGTCACCTATAATTATAGCTCCAGAGTCTACCACCGTAGTTTGTGCATTGTCATTTATTAACTTTTTCCCCTTAGGTGAACACAGAACACTCCAAAAGCAGACTTTTTTGGTTTGGGTGGTTTTTTTTGTGTTTTTTTTTTTTTTTTTCCTTCAGTTTAATTAAGCTAACTTAATTAAACTGAAATAACTGTTAAACAAATAATACTTTCTTGATGTGCTAAGGTAGTTTCTCATCCCAACTTAAATGTTTTTTTTCTCATTCAGAACTCCAGATGGGACCCCGATCAGTGGAACAAGATGGCCACTCTTCACCAATACTGAACAAAAATATATGACATTAAATACCAACACTTCAGAGATACTGACAAAACTGCGTGATCAGTACTGTCGATTCTGGAAGATGTTTTTTCCTAAAGTCCTGGAAATGACAGGTAAAAATGCTTTCATAGATGCCTTCATGTAACTTTTATACAAGGATCATCTGCTTGAAATTAATGTGATACTTGAGTTAAAAACATCTACATTCCTATTTGTAACTGAATTTCCATGAGGCGTTGAGATGTTGGACAAAACTGTCCACGCTGTGGTGCGGGTGTACCCTGCAATGTGCCCTATGCCATGGGTTCACCACCCTGTAGCACTCTGATGTACTAGGGCAGGATTTACATGGTGTGGAGCTTCTCTGCCCCAAAGTGCAGATGCAGTCACAATGTGAGATGTTTTAGAGCACTACAAATCTCTGTTCCAAGACATCCCCTGTGAGGGACTTGGCATTGCCTGGCTTTGGGTTCCTGAGGAACTGGGAGAAAGCAGGAGACACACTGCTAATCGGGAAACTTGAACTGGGATTCCTGGAAGCTTTAGATGTTCTATAGGAATTTCATGTATCTAAGGTACGTTGTGGGATGTTATATTGGGATTATATTATCTATTATTTATGGGATTATATTATTATGCAATTTATCCTCAGAGAGTATTACGTGTGTGGCTGCTGCCAAGAGGTGATTCTGTTCTACATCTCACATGAGAGCGCCTTGTGTTTTATTTCTAGAGTGTTAATCATTGATGACAACCCGGAGACTTCAGGATTTGCCTGTGCAAAATAGAAATGATTTGTGCCTAACCACGTATACAAGTTTGTGAGACTTTACTACCTAGAAAAGTACAACAGGCTATTCAAACCTTTAAGCTCAGTTGAATACAAAAGAATCAGGTTTTCTTCAGAAGCCTTCTGCACAGTCCACCAAACAGACCAAGCCTCTTTGCTTCTGGACTTCAAAAGGAATTGTTTTTCTACAGTGTTTTTCCAGTTCTGGAACTAAATTCTGCTGTTTGACTGGGGTAGGGGGGAGGAAGTCTCATTTCAAAAAGAAGATACACTTTTTAAAATGTTATTAAGTAATTTACAACCTTTCTGTAAGATTCAGTTTCAATGTTAGTCTTAATGTGTAAACTTTCATGGTGTACAGATGATTCTGAAATAATTTATTCCTTCCTCATTTGAGCCTATACCTACATTATGGCTCAACTTTTATCCCCTCTCAATAGATAATGATCAATTAAATCTAGAGAAGTAAAAACAGTAAAAAGAATAATTTATAAAGCATACTCTGCTATTTTAAAATCACAGTATACCAAGTTGATGGATTTTGGAAAGATTTCTCAAATTCTGACAAGCCCTTTATGCTGAGCCAGGAGAACTGAACTATTTTACATATTTCTTTAACCTGTCTGTGAACCCCTATTGAGTAACGTGCATCTTACAAAAGGACTGTGCGTAACCACACGCTTTGTGGCAGAGTGGGAGAACACATCCCCAGACATGGCTCGACACATCTTGGCAGGACAGCAGAGTTGCTCTGCACATCTTTGTGGTGTGAGGGATGACAAAGAAACACTCTAGATCTGCCAGAAGATGTAAATATACCACATTACTATCGGTAAATATACTAATATACCAGTAATTTATACCAGAAATTTACATAATTTGATTAAAAGAAAATCCTGAGCATACTCTTAGCAAAAAAGGAAAGAATCATCATGCCTGGATCCCAATATGGAAAATGGGACAAGAATATTGTTAAGAAATAGTGCTGCTTTGTTGTGCATCTACATCTATTGGTCCTTGAAATATTGATACAGAAATACTATGGGTTTATATTTATGTTCCTTATACAATTGTATACAATTCTGACAAAGAAATCTTTAAGATTCACCTTACAGATATAAGATAATATTTTATATAATAATAATTCTCTCCTCTGAAATATTATTTTGCATTCCTATCTCCTTCTATGCCCAAAGGACAGTGTCTGCCATAAATACACGTATTCCTTCATTTTCTGAGGGTCTTTTCTATTACTTCTTCCATTGAAATATAAAGAGAAAGTTGCTTTAATATATGATCTAAGATGACAGAGAACAAGAAGTAAGGAAACATTCTTAAATCATTACTGCAAGTTATTGTTCGAATAGGGTTCAGATAGACAAAAGGGAATTAGATCAGGTAAAACCTGGAGAGAACAATCAAGCCAGCTTATTTTGAAGAAATGGCAAGGAGATTTCTCATTGTGCCAAGTTCTCAGGAGTTGGCAAGGATGTCCCTGGTAATGAACCACTTGTTTAATTTCTGATCCACTCCTACCACAAGCCTTGATACCTCATTGAGGTCTTCTCGGCATGTGTTCAGCATGGGAGCAAGCCCATTCCCATGACAGGCTGTGTAAAATAGGTTCCTTGAGGTAGTTAAATATATGAGAGAGGAAAATAGTTAGTCCCTGCTGTCTTTATGGCTAGATATTTTCCATTTTCTTCAAGCAACCAAACCATATGTATAGAGTCATAGTTATGGAATGAGAAAACTAATAAGAAAAAAAGCCTCACACAAACACAGCTGTAACAGCCATATATAAAATACTGTACTTTATATCTCTAGAGTATTTTGTATTGTTATTGGAAGGTTTCTCAATGTCTTTTCCTTCAATTTCAATATATAAAATTGAAGACATGAGTCAAAACTTGTAGTTTTGTGTCCAGCTTGATGATAATCACCAGCCAGGTAAACTGGACCTAGGCATGCCTTAGCTGGGCTCTCTATTCCAACTAGAGGGAATTTCTACAGAGATTTCAACCCTTTTGCAAAGGCTTTGGGAATACCCCCCATTCCCACTCAGCCCACGACAAGCTGGAAGCATTCAGCATTTAATATTTCATTCAAGGGCATGAGCAGAACTTTTTCTGATGATTGCTTCTAAAAGAAACACACCAAAGGGACAGTAAACAGTAAGTGACTCAAGTAATTTTTAAAGCAATCATACGTTAATTATAAAAGCAATAATGTTAGACTCTACCTCCTTAACACAACCTTCAAGGCATCTAGAGCCCTAACTATTTATATATGGCCATTTCCTCTTGATTATAGAAAGCTAAAGGCAGTGAAGCTTTCCATTTATTTTTCCATTACTGTTTTAGTGTGCCTAATACATATTTTTCTATTTTACTTGATATTATTCTATCATATATGATCTATAGACAAATCCAAATAGTTAATGTAAACAGATTGTAATTTAATACAACCCCAAAAAGATTTTGCATGTGAAGATAAAAGTTCAACCTCTTGACATGTGAATTACAAAAATAATTGTATTTGCTACGATCCTACAAACAGCATTTGTATCCTATGGAGCTAAATACTCTGTAAGAACACTGAAAGTGTGACAAATCAGAAAATTCACCATCAGAATTAGTCTTCAGTTTCCACAGAGCTAGATGCTGCACTCATTTTGCATGCAGAAAAGTGAACTGGTCAAAAGTAACCTCACTAATACTACTGCACCTACCAACAAAGATTGTACTTGGGGATCTATGGGCAGAAAACTACGGACCTTAATCTGATTTCTTTCTAGCTTTAGTACCTTGCACCCCAGGTCATCCGAGAGATAACAGCCCTTGTAGTATTTCAACTCCCAGAGAGCTCTATTGACTATCAGAAGAAAAGAAAAAAACAATTTAATTAAAAACAGCTAAAAAAATCTGAAGTCCTTAAAAATAAAGCTGAAAATAAATGTACTGTTGTGTTCAAAAAAGCACGGATATTCAGAGTATGTGATTAAAGATCACTGAATTGAGATACTGAAGGACAGATAATATTTGTTTTCTCCTTCCTGAACATTTGTGTAGAAACTATCACCGTGAGAATCTGCATCATAGATAAACTTGTAGCATTTGTCATACTAATGAATCAAGAAGTTTGCAGGTACCCACTTTTATGAGCTGTTGAGGACAGAAAAATTAATTCTAACTTGTCATCCCTTATTAACTATACTATATCATAACAGCTCTATAGCCTTTGTCCCAATCTTAATGTTAATACATAAAAATACATTTGAGATTAGCACTTTATTGCCACATCTAGCAGTTCAACAAATAGAGATAAATTTAAACTTTGTTACAATGCTTACTACAAAAGTAAGGGATGTAATCCCTGTGTGGAAAGAAAAGAAATGGCACCTGCCTGCATTGAGACTGCCAAAAAAAAAAACAAAAAAAAAACCAAACCAAACCAAACAAACAAAAAAAAACCCCAAACCACCCCACACACAAAAAAAACCTCAACCCCACAACACAAACAAACAAAAAAAACCCTTTCATTTTATCTTGATCTGGTAAACTGGGACCTTTCTGAGCACTTAGTTATGATTCATTGCCTACTTAAATTCCCCTTCTCTCCTTGTAAACTTTACTGGGCTTCACACTGGGCTAATTTGTGTTACTATAAAGTTTGTGATTGCCTAAATTCCTGCCTATAGCAAAATGACCTCACTGCATCAGCTGATTGCTGTAGTATTGCAGTGTAAGTATTGTAGTAACTCAGTGATCGGAGCTGTAATTATTGGTCAAGCTGACTCTTCTAATTTTTTATATTTTTTGGCCTTTTATCTGTCAGCTGATCTAAGTCAAGGGTGGTTGCTTCAAAGAGATTGATTATGTTGGTGATAATGGGATGCATTGACTTGTGACTTCAGTTTGGATCTTATCACTGAAAAAAGCAAACAAATGGAGATCCAAGTTCCTATTTCAGTGTTTTCCTTCCCCCTTTTGTCTTTTCTCTGACTCAATTCTTCACTGTGATCTTTAAGAAGCACTGAAATGCCTCATAATTTATAGTCTAGAACAGTGACTTTTAATTGAAGATGTGTGTAAAGGTATTCCAATTTCCAAAGTTTTTGGGCAGACTTCACAACACATCGAAACCTGAATAATTAAATAAGGAAAAGGGTGGTGTTTGGTGGTGGTGGTTTTCATTTGTTTTGTTTTTCAATTTGTTTGTTTGTTTTAATTCAGAAGTGGAGGTTTTGCCTGAATAAAACTGGATACCCATAATCAAGAATAAAACAAGAAATACAGTTGAGGGACTTTTCACCAAGTAACACTAATACTGGTTCATATGCTAAGTTACCAATCCATTTGACATAAATGGAAAAATTGCCTTTACCTGAGACCCTAGCTACACTTTTAAATTAAGAAATTTGCAAAGGTGAGTTCTTAGAATCAGGAAAGTAAAGTGTTATGTGTGCCTGCTTCCCACAGTTCTGCGAGTCCTATTTGCATAGTTTAGTAATCAAAATGTGGGTTTGTTACAAGCACTTAAAATCCTCTTTGAGTTAATGACAATTGTGGCCTGAAAAGAAAAAATAAATTAAAAATTATATTAACTTTTCTTTGATCTCCCATGTAAACAAGCTTATTTACATCTTTGAACTGAGGGAGAAGAGCATGGTTAATTTTTAAGTATTTTTCCTGTATTTGTTCTTCGCAATTTCCCTTTTGACTACAAACAGAAATACAGAACCTCCCCAAGAAAAAAGTATCTTGGTTTTATTCCTGGTCTCACTGAAACTAAGAAGTAAATCTCATTTCAAAGTCTCATTAAATTGCCATCTGGATTTCCAGACCAAAAAGGTTTGGAAATGTTGAGCTAAACTGCAGATAAGCAACCAAATTACTGGAAGCTTCTCCAAACTAAATCTCTAAATCTGTTAACTCTCTTTCCAGAATATTTTCTCTACTGATGTGTAACACACAAAAGTATTTTATTTTCACATAACCAGTTAAACTTGCAGTGCTGGCAGATCATAAAAAAGGGGGAAAGTATTTATGGAGGGAAAAGGCCTACGTTCCACCGCAGCAGAAGAACATAAAGTCAAAAGAGCATAAAGAAACCATGGAACTGTTATCTCATGAACACAACTACCAAATTTTTTTGAAGCAAATTGTGTTAGTATGGGACACTGAGATAATTACATCCAGAATGAATAAAAGCACTCATAGATCATAAGTGGTTTCTAAACTTTCTTAAAGTCTATAACTGATCCAAAATAATGAGCCACAGTATGGATACAGCCTACATATGTTATCCTTCCTGTGGCTGCTGTTCCTGCAAGGTCACTGAATTTCTGCCTAGCATTAATTACCTTTTTGGACTGGAGGAAGCGATCCATGTGCAAAAAAAATACACTTGGAACCTTGCAAAATGATATATTTTTATTACTCTTCTCATCCTCACCCTCTCCTGTGATGCCTATAACAAATTTGGCAATAAATATCTCCCTGGGACATGGGATCAGTTGGCAAATCCTTTATATAGGCGAAAAAGAAAAAGAAAAGAGAAAATGTTTTCATGTTGACCTCGTGCACATTTTACAGTATCCTTCTCCAGTCTTGTGCCCCTTACACATTAAACTCGTGGATTTATTCCACAGTAGAGTGAAACCTGGCCACCCATTGAATTCCATTGCAACCAATAGCAATACCATTGTTGCCTTAAACAAAGCTGCACTTTACAAGCACCTATCCCAGTTTGCATATTGTAGTCTTCACAATATGTAGCTTTCACTGTAATATTCTGTATTACCAAATTGTATTACTAAATTTGTATTACCATATTTTGAAGAATTAAAAAAAAAAGCTTTAAAATGATAAATGCAGTGGGAAAAGTATTATCCAAAAGCAAGAAGTCCATATATAAGTAAATTTGTTATTCTGCAGTATGCCAGAATATTATCTTTACATCTTCCTGATGTAAAGAAAGTTTTTAATCACTCAAATTTCAGTCATTGCACGTTTAAGAGGCAAAAGACCATCGTATAGTGTATTTGGAGTAAATGACATTGATAATCAAAATTATTTTACAATTAGCATATAAAGAGATTCAAATTTAGATTAATGTAACCCATTTCATGTTTTACAGGAAATATTGATGAAGCAGAACGACAGTGGAAAGCAGGATTCCATCGCTGGAACAATTACATGTCAGACTGGAAAAATCAATTTAATGATTACACTAGCAAGAAGGAGAGATGTGCAGGCTCTAATTAATATGTTTACCCTTTCCAGTATGTCCATATTACTGTTAATCAGGCAAAGATACAGGTAGCTTTCAAACACATCTACCATTAAATATGTTACACAGATTAAAAAAATATTATGGTTATAATTTGGATTCCCCAGATCTTTCATTTATATTTTACCACATATCTCAATAAACAATATAAGGCATCTTTACCCTTTGAAGCTTCACTGTTAGATAGGACTGTGGAGATTAAAGTCTGAAGATTAATGATGTACATATTATTATAAACACTAAGCTGCTTAAATTCACACTTCAAAGAAACAATGTAATCTGTTACAGAAAAATGGATTTTTTTAATAGAAGTAGAAGTGTTTTACAGTATTGCCATGCAAAACACAATCGTTTTTGATCTTTAACTGCAATGCTACTGCACTTAAACCTTGCTTCTGATGTAATTTAATTGACATAAACATAAAGAGATAATAACTTTGCTGGACATAGCAAATTATATTTGCTTGTTAGACCAAGAAGTTTTAAAACTGCCATTAAAGCCTGAAACATTGCTTCTTTATGGCTAAATCTGTAGGACAAAGCCATAGGAGGAGAATATTCAAGCTATGTACTGAAGGCCTAAATCATCAGCACTTTGTGTGCAAGTGCAATAGTGAAACAAGACAGAAAGACACCTAAGCTGCTTCTGTCCTCATTTTTCATGGAGTAAAGACCTACAGATTCACAAGTAATAAACTTGCAGTTTTCCCTGCTCAGACACTCACTGCCTTCAACTCGTAAAAGACTCTGCTATGGAGGCAAGCTGCAATTACATATTTTTTGACTGCCAAGTTGCCTCCTAGTCAAGGGACAGTGCCATGTTTACTGGAACATGACAGAAAACTTTTTATACTATGCAGAAGGGTATCAATCTGCATGTCAGCAGGTTCATTAGAAACCAGCCATGAAAGCCCTGCTCCATCAGCCAGCTCTCAGCAGAAGAGCAGAATATATTAGATGCTTAAAAAAAAAAGCCACCAAAGCAAATCTGTCCCTAAAAAAGCACAACAAAAAACCCAAACCAACAACAAAAATTAATAAATAAAAATTAACATGGAAAAAAACAAACAAAACCACAAAACAAACACACCAAATAACAACAAACCTAACAAACAACAACAAAAAAAAACCAAACCACCAAAACAAACCCCAACAAACCCAACAAACAAATACCAAACAAAAAAAAGCCAAGAAAAAAAGCACCACTTGGACAATTCTTTTACCTACTTCTCTGCTTCTGGATTGGTTTGCAAGTTGTATGCCTGAATAACACCTTAATTGGCTGCTTTTCACTGGCCCAACTCGGAAGAATAATTGCCAAAATTTTGATAAATATAAGGAGTATGTAAAAGCAACAACCCATCTCATAAATAAATTATCCTGAAGCTTTCTGTAGATGTAATAGCATTTCAGTGCATCCATTTTCTGTTCTAGTGATTGTGGACTCGTGTGAAATTCCTTTTTAAATTGAGTCAACTGAAGAGATCTAGATAATGAACAGAGAGCTTTTCTTTCTGTGTTTCACTACACAGCATCCTACCCTGAAAGCATTTATTTATGCAGAAAAGACAAGTTCTTCAAGAGATGATGGCTTATTATCTTTTCAGTTATTTCTAAGAGAATACAATTATTTCCTGAGTAAATTATGGAAAACCACCTTTTATCACCCTATTTCCAAAAACTACAATCAAACCTGCACAATCAAAAAAACTGGTCATTTCTGAGCAAGCTGATTAAAACTTGAAATTATCCGAGATTCAAAAGCCCACTTTATGCAGCACTTCATTTTTATACCACAGGTAATTAGCTCATTACATACATTAGCATAGTTTCTGCTATTAATAGTTACGTGTAGACCTGTGTCAAGTCTACAGCACATTAGATACTTGTCAGCTATTTCTCATGTCAGTGATGAGCTGAAGAAACCACAGGATGAACTTTCTGTCCATCATTAAGCCAGTTCTGGCACTCCCTGTGTTATCTATGTGGTGTGCTTCATAGACGTGTTGAGTGACGATTTGCCACTCGTGTCTTGGCAGTACCAGAAATACCTAAGCTTGTTTAAAAGCACTATTTGCCTCTTGATATGTTCTTTTTGGAAAGCAGTTCATAAAATATTTTGCTGGGATGGTGTCCTCTGTATGTGGTGTGAGCTAGGCTGAAGAAGGTCTATTTGAAAATAAATACCCTTTCCACAGCATGCACATGGTACTACTGACCTTCTTAAGAAGGAATAAGGATGGAGGAAAGAGGAAAGAAAAGCAGAAAACAATAGATGTTAAATCACTTTTTTAAATGTGGATTTACTGATTTTCTTGGTGTGAATAAATTGTCAGCTTTTTTTTTTTCATATGCTGTGAAATAATATCTCCATTTATCATTCATATGAAATCAATATATCATGTTGTCATATATTTGTATCTCACACATGGAAAAATAGGAAAGCCTTAAGTACTTGGAAATAAGTGGCTAAAGTAATGAAAATAAAAAAAAAGATCAGTCCCCACTGTGGGTAGTTTCAAACTTAAAGGTCAAAGAAACTTACACGGGAAGTTGTTTGAGGGTACTGCATCCTTGCCTAAAATAACAGTTACATATTAGAGGGCTATCTCCCTCACTGACAATGTAAGGTTGTTAATGAATGTCTTCTTTTGTCCCAAAAGGCAAGAAACCAAGGTTTCTGTGTGAAACCTGAGAAAATGTGTTGATTCTTTCTTAATATTCTTGATATCCAAAGCAAGAATTCTGAATTTAGTCCCGAGTTGCTGACAGATTATAATAAACTGAACTGCAGTGCCAATAAAAATGTTGGCATTAAATCAGTTGTCATTAGGTTTATAAGCTAACAGTACACTGATTAAATTACAGACATTTCACACTTATTTTAGAGATACTCATAAGAAGACTGAAGTCAGAAGTTTCCCAGCAAAACTCTGTTTAATTAAATCCACCAGTCTTTGCATTTAAAATATTTCGTCTCCTGAAACCTTATCTAACCCAAGTTCCTTTAAAGTTTAGCATCATTTGAATGAATTCAATCTCATCTGTGCTTCTGCTGGAGTTCTGAAAACTGAAGGAGTTGGGATGTTAGGGTACATTGGTCTATGCCTAGGGCTGGTCTGCAAGCTGGACTGAACAAGGTTGATGTTTTCTGGCTTCGAAGAGTGGCCCTCAGCCCCCAGAAGGTGAATCTTGCAGAATTACAATGCCCCAAAGGTTTCCAGGCTTCCTCCCAATTGCAGATTTTACACTCATAGCTTGAATTTTTAGGATGGGTGCTCAGGCCTTGCTGCCCTAAACTGTGGCCATCACTAGGTTTATCTTACTGATAAAGCCCAATTCATGTTTAAGTGGAAGCCTAGCTTTTTGGCCTTCTTTGGTCACTAGAAGCTCAGGCTATTTATAGAGCAGAGATTACTGCTCTATAAACACACAGATCTATGTGCCCAGTTTAGATCTTCATGAATAGACAAGTCATATACATCTCTGAATAGCAAGGAGTGGAGGCAAATCTAAGCTCAGTCATCTTTGCAGCATGAGGAATCTAAGTCCTTTTTTTAATTATTAAATAGAGCGTTGGAGAGAAAAATTGTCTTATGTAAAACTGATGGAACTGCCAGAAAAATGTATATATAATTTCATGATGTTTAAGTTTAATATGACCCCTGTAGGCCTCTCTAACATTCCTATCACAACAGATCATCAGCAAGTGATTTGACCCATGCAGATATCACATACATTAATCTGAATGTAGCATTAACAGTGGAGATATATGTATTTGTCTCCCTCAACATCACAATGTTGTCTTCTCAGGCTTGATTATCGTTCATGCTTTTCTCCTGGCTCAGCACCAGTTCTGCAACATCAGCAGCAGGTATTTACAGGGACATAATAAATACCGCCATACTTCAGTTACACCTGCAGCGTGTCCAGCTGGTAAGCAGCAGCCTGCACTGCCACATGCCAGCCTGTCCACACAGGGCTCTTGCCCTTCCTTCCACTCCAGTGGGAAGTGGGGGGAATTGAACCCACAACTTGGGGGATAAAGCAAAAAAACCAAAGGAAAAAAAAAAGGGGTAAAAAACCCCAAACAAACAACAAACCCAAAACCAAACAAACAACAAACTCAAAACCAAGGAGCCAGGGGGAAAACAACAAACAAAACAAACCCAAAGGGAGGGTGGGGAGGAATAAAAAATTTAAAATAATTCAAATCAACAACCACCCTCAAAGGGCAGGGGCGAAACCCAACCTCAATAGCAGAGCCCAAAGGTGGCACAGAAAAACAAACAAACAACAAAATCAAAGGGAAAAAACAACAATGGAGGGGGGGCTCGAAAAAAAAACCAACAAAAAGACCATACACACACCTCCCACCCCAAGAAACACTTGTACTTCAGAATGACCAACAGTTGCAGGGCTTAATACTGTATAAAGAAGTACTAAGTATCCCAGTGTCTCCATTTCAGTAACTCCGGCCAAAAATTTCCTCCCACTGAACTGCAAACTAAGTTTAGGAATTTGACAGTGGTTCAGAAAACAGGGTAAGGAATGGGACTGGCAGGTTTGGCTCAGGCTTGGGGGCTGCTACGGAAAGTGCTTGTGCCAGCTGACCACTTTCTCACTCTCTTTTCTTTTCCAGTCCAAGGTCCTAGAGGCATTTGCCAAAAACTCTGACTGCTCTCAGCTTAGCCAGCAAGCCTGAGCCTAAGCCCAAGCACCTGTGTAACAGATCTGTGCAGCTGTATATGTTTACCACAGCTGATCCATCTGTAGCACATGCCACATGCCCCTTGATTTACTCTGGGTGGACTGGGAGCAAGAATCCATAGAAAAAAAAAAAGATTCTTGGCAGAATTGATAGTATTTCTCTCTTACACAAAGCTCTAGTTTTATTTGTCATCTGTCTAAGGTTTTAGGTGGGTTTTCCATTGCTAGGTGATTGCTGCTGTATGAGAGGGAAGAAACTTCTTTTAAATATGAAAAAATCTCTAACAAAATAGAAGATTTTAGACTATTTGAATACTGTATCTTTGGGATCCCCAAGAAGTATCTGACAACTGTGCTCACAGTTAGTATTTAACAACCTTGACTCTGTTCTGAGAGGACCACTGCTTTAAAACCATGTGTCTCCCAGAGAACATCCATCGATACACATATGGAAAGGTAGGTCCATCAGGAACTGCCCCTCAGCAGTACATTTCCAACCTTAGAAGCCTCTATCTCCATGTTGCTTGGAGTTCCTGGCTTTGTGTATAGAAGTGTATCTTTTTGGTCTTTACTGAACAATGAAGTGATCGCAGGACTTTCTGATATGAATCTACATCTCAGCCAAATTAGTCATTCACAGTTAAAAGTTCAAAAGCTTTTAATCTGATTTCGATTGTTTTAGGACCAAATTTTATGAACAAACATAATTAGCCATTTTGAAATGCTTCATAAGACAAGATAATTCCTTCCTGACCCCTGCTGAAATCTTGAAGCATGAATACTGATTATCTTGTTTTAGCACGTAAGCCTTCCAGCATTTTGTTGATAAACTAGATTAGTTGCACTCATAAAAATGTTAACTCATGGACTTAATGACTACAAAGCATTGATGTGAATCTACAATTAGCACAGGTGTGGAATTTGAGAGGCTTTTAATTGGATTGCAGGTGAGATTAAATAAGGCTTCTAGGCATGTTGCAAACAGAAATGGGGAGGGGATGTTGGGTCTAAGTCGCATAATGATTTCAGTTATTTTGGGGAGAATTAGGAGGAAAAATGAAGCTTAGATCCAGATCCAACACAAAAGTGAATGATGCAAAAGTTTTTTTTTCCCCTAACAGCATCAAAGCAGCTTGAGGTTTTTACAGAGGCTGTGGGAGTCTGTCTTTTGGAATTGGCTAAACCTGGTCTTTATAGATGTCACTGTCTTTTTAAAAACACTGCCATTTTAGTCAGGGATCAAATTAGCCAGGAAATAGTTGTTTTAAAACTAAAAAGTAGCTGGTCCCTCTGAACCCACCTATTTACCTGGAAAGGATAGTCAGCTTCTGATCTTTTCAGTTCTGCTCCATTTTAATATATGTCACAGCTCCAGGAGCCAGTGTTTTAGCCACTGTTAATAGAACGATGTACAAATAGTGTAGGTGGCTCTCACGGTCTGGGAGTGCTCTGGTTAATTTCTTCAATTTATAAAGTATTTATAAGTCCTCAGTTATAACTGAGTAGTGGTGAAAATGGAGGCAAAAGGCAGTTACCTCCACACCTCTCAATCTTCCAGATTAAATTCCCTCTTGCAGCATGTCTAATCAATTCAGGGTACCTCATCATCCGCTCCCTATTACGGGCTATGTATCCAAAGTGATACTTCTGAAACATTAAACTTTTCTCATGCACTAATTACAGAGCCACAAATTTTACAAATACTGGTAACTGAAGTTACATCAATAACCGTATCCATGCCTTATTTTTCCTGATTTAAAGCAAATATATTTATTTAGGAGTTAGAATTGCAGAAAAATGTTGCTGTTATCTTTCAGCTTTTTTTTTTTTTAATCTAGATGTTAGTCCCATTTCGTGTTTCATTTTCAGTGATTTGGATAGCTAGTTTTCCCCACCTCTGCTCTCCAAAAGAGCTCGATCTAGTAGCTCTCATGGCAGGCATTATTCTGGTTCCAGGTATGATTACGACAAAAAAACTGTACACATAGTTGCCTCTGTTCAACAATACTTTTATATTTCATCTCTTTGGGAATGACCTCAGCATTCCTGGTTTTAGACCATTGGATGACTTTCAGTTAATTAAAATTTTGTCATTGCCTTCAGCAAAAGCACAGGAGCTCCACTGACTGTCATTTCCAGTCTTCTCTATCACTTAGTAATCTGGGAGGTGGTTACTACTTTAGAGGAAAAAAAAAGTAAATCCACAACACAATTTTCAGAGGTTTTTCTTAGTAACAAGCTAAACAGGAGAGTAAAGCTGTGGACAAGCTTATTTCCTTACTCCTCTTTTCAGGGGAAAAAAACATTAGATGCTAAGTTAAAATGCCACCTATTCATTTAGTACTCATTTTACATGTTTCTATGAGAGTCCAAGAATGGTCTCTCAAAAATGGAAGCAGAACCCAAAACAATCCTCTGCCAATCCATAGCAAAGCCAGCAGCATGCCTTCAGCTCACCTGAGGGCCCTCTTCTCCCTCATCAAGGCTCTCTACAGATTAATTTAATTGTACCATACATCTGGTCCACTGTAACAGTTCCTGTACTCATCCATGCTCAGTGTACATATTATTAAAAATATTTAGACCACTATATCCAAGAAGCCCTTCTGAGAGAGGGGTACTAAAAACCAAGCACAGGAGCTCCCAAAACCATGACTACCCCATGGGTCCAGAACTTCGAAGACTGATCTTAGTCAAAACTCAGCCTACAGGTCTCTGCTCTTACTCTAAGAAACAGCTGGAGTGGGTCCAAGCAATGCAATTTGACAACACTTCAGAGCAAAGAAAGTAATAAAGAAAACCTCACTGAATTTTCTTTCCTACCCCTGGGCACAAAACTACCAGATTAATGACTTTAGCTACGTCAAACAGCAGTAAGGCAGCAATGGTATGAGGTTTCTTACAACACTTTGTACTGAAGGGAATAAGTATAAAGTACAAACAGGTCTTACCTGCTCTTTCCACCTAGTTAACCTCTAGCTAACCATGTCCCGTGGTGTCAGCCATAGCAGGCCCCAGCAGCTGCAGCCCACACTGAAATCTCCACTTAAGTAGAGGTCTTGATCTTTTGGCAAGACAGTATTTGAGGGGAAAACTGGAAACCCCTGGTTCCCCATTAGCTTTTCACTCATCCAATCTAGTCTCATTACTGGTGAGGCAGGTGTGCTGTAGCATGAAAACAGATGGGTCTTCTGCTGGCAGACTTTTGAACCTTTTTGAATAACAGAGGGAGTAAAACTCACTGGGAGCAATAGAGAGGATTCACAGAGGCTTCAGCCCAGGATGTCATCCACTCCAGAATAAACCCCGCCATTTACACTGATATAATCACAAGCCTTATGCCAATTCCCTTAAAGTCACATTCTCATTATTTCGACATTCAAAGGAAGCCACCTTGGCCATGTAACCAGCCGCTGCATCCCAAATTCCTTCTATTTCCCATTGCTATTACTGTTACAAGCTCCTAAAATCTAGGTTCCTGTTGGTGCATTCTGGCTCTGCAGTGAATTCATGGCATTTGACATTCATAACTCCACATTTATAAAAATAGACTAGTCCATTAAAAACCTTGTTAATAGCAGTTCTAGCAAAGAATACATTGCCTAAAGCAATACAATTACTGGTCAATAATTCCTCTTTAGCTGTCTGTATTATTACCACTTTATTTCAACACTTGGCTTCTTACCCTTTGATCTGCTAATTATCTTTTTACCCTCTGATCCTCTTTGCAATTCCTTGGCAATTTGATCCATTAATTACAGTGCCCATATTCCCTATTTTCTGTAGAATGTGTATTTTTTCTGACCCTCTTCACCTTTCTTTGTGCAAATACTTGCCATCTTTCTATAGGGTGTATCTACTTCTGTAAATATATATATTGATGGAAAATGCTGTAATTAAAAGTATCTTTACATTTTCCTTGCAATCCTTTGAACTTGATGAAAATGCCTTAATAGTTTGTCATCGATGTAAATTTATATGGAAATGGCATTCACCTCTGATACATTCCTTGGCACTCCATTTCCAATGACCATAAACTCTTAGATTTTTTTTCATGTATTAATAAAAAGTGGCTGTATTTCCATCATGCAGACTATTAAAAACTCAATTTCTGCTATGTTTTGGCTATATGTTATTTTTTTTTAAGGTATTTTCTGATAAAAGGCTTTTCTTACTTTTTGAGTACATAACTTGCGAATTACTGAATTTTCTGTGTTGCCAATTTCCTAGTCCCTTCTAAGACAGAAGAGACTTTCAGTTCAAACTAAATATGTTTTAGAGTGGTCAAATTTTAGGAAGATAAACTCAAGCTCTTAACCTGTATAGTGCAGAAAAAGAGTGCAATGGGAAGGGGGCATTTCTGAGCCTGGGAAGCAAAAGTTTTTCAGTTGGAACATAGCCTTGGTAACCAAAAGCCACATTTTCTTCCCTTACTGTGATCAGGACATCCTTTATTTTATTTTATTTTTTTATTTCCCCATTTGAATTACCCATTTTGCAAACCTTGCAGATAAATCCATGCTAGCTCAGAATGGATGGCAATGGTTCTTCCCTCCTGCTTCACATGAGAAAGAAAACCAGTGCGAGATGAGTCTCTCCAAAGTTTGTGCAAAAGAAGAACACTCTCATTTAAACCTCCTGAGTCAGTTTACCTAATTCTGTCATGGGAATTCATCCATTAAAACTTATATTATATACATAATGCATCTTCAACCTCAGAGCGAGCAGATCTAGTTCAGCACTGAGGGCTTGGGAAATCTCAATCAATAAAGCGCAGCAAAACACAAGACTCTATCATTCTAAGCCTTATTCCATTTTTCTGTGTCTCTTAGTTGCAAATGCTCACTTAGTCCTTTGGCCAAAGTCACCAGCTGTTTAAAGTAATGGTTTTATGGTGTGTCTCAAATGAACTTTACAAATTCTCATTCTAGAGAAACCCCCATAGAGTTGCCAAATAGCTAGCATTAATGCAACACCTTTCTTTTTGACCTCATTTCTGCTTTAGAAATGATTAATTGAACACCTCATTTCTTGTATAAATAGTCTTTGAAATTTTTAATACATAGAGGATTCATTTTAGCTTCTCCAGTGTAAAAAATTTCTGTGCATCCAATTATCTTACAAACTATGGGAATTGCAAGGGCAAAATACATGTAGAAGTATCCTCTCCTACAATCCAAAGGAAAATCTCCTAAGAAATAACATTCTTCTCCCACAATTTCAAAACAGTGTGCTTATTGAATACAGTCCTGTCTAATCATATTGACTTATTCTTCCTTTTTCCCCTCCTAGACTTTTTTGATAGCATACAAGCTGCCATTTTTCACATTACTTCTTAAATAGCTCACACTTCCTTGCATCACAAGGCACTTAACAGCTTTTCAGTAATCTGATTGTTCAATTGTCTGAATATTTCTTGACACAGAAAAGCAAAGTACAAGATCAGCTTAGAATATGTTGAAATACAGTAGGCCATTTCCCTGTAACTGAAGCAAGTCATGGAGAATTTGTAAAATAAAACACAAAGAAATGAATTGTGGTTTGCAATAAATATGTGTACTGCTCCAAGGGTATTTCCGTCTGAATTATGGAACTTCTCATTCATTGTTTGGGAATCAGGACTTATGTGCTTGACTTCCCTTTATAGTCCCCTAGCCAGATACCTTAGCTGCTTCTGAGACACACCATAATTCAATACTATATGGAGAAGTGCAGTTCATTGATTGATTGCAGATCTCAGATTTGCCAAACATAACCAGAAAGGTGGTCGGAACTGCTGACAACATAGTTTTTCTTCACTAACACTTGTATTACAAAGGAAAACTTTTTGCTGCTTCTTTCTGTGGAAGTTGTTCTAATCAAGTACTCCAACCACAGAGGCAACCTTGCCAACTACCAGATTAAACAGCTACTAAAATTCAGAACTGGATTTCTGACAAACCTGAAATGAACAATAGTAAAAGAAGAAACTCATTAATCAAGAAAGTCTTCAAAGAGAAGTACCATTTACTCTAGTCAAATAGCCTCTCCTTTGTGTGAGTATAACACTTCTCACAGTTAATATTTAGATGATTAAAATCCAGCAAGCTCCATATGGTGAACACATACATCAGCTTCTATACCAGAAGCCAGTTCACCTGAATGTGATACTTTTTAATCTCCAGTTTCAGTCCAAATTCACATAACCAAAACACTCAGTTCATTACCCTTTGTCATTAATTAATATATCTCACTAAGTAATCTCTCAATTTTCCTCTTGTATCCTTCTAGGAAATTGTATCAGGTAGTTTTCAGTTACTCATGTCTTTTTTTCCACTTTCCTTTCTATTTCTTACTTTACTTCTCTGTGTCACCTGGACTATTATGCAGTGTTACTGAACCTTAAGAAGTCTGCAGGACTCCTTTGTACTGTTTTGCTTCACCATAAGAAAAAAAAAAACAAAAACAAACAGACAAGGTGATTTTCCCATCAGGGTTGCCAAGCAGGGTGTTCCCATACACAGAATTCATCTGCTGCCCATTTCTTATCGTTTTGCTACTCCTACCCCTCCACATTGTTTATAACTATTAAAGCTCCAGGCTAGCAGAGCTTCACCCAGCTCTCGTGTTTGCCTTTTTAGCTCTGAGTAGCAATTAAAACCCAAGATTTCAAGAAAACTTTCTGATTTTATTTTCACTCATCTTTTGATTTTGCTCTCTGATTTTTTTTTTCCTGCAAATTGGTTTAATATTCTGCATTAGAAAACTCATCTAAAGGTGACTGAAGTCAAGGAAAGACTTTGTGTTGAAGTTTGTAGGCTTTAAAAAGAACCCTAATTTAGCAGAGGAGTCAGAGGACCCATTTCAACAGAAGTCACTGCACAGGTTATGCTTTCACACACACAAGCTCCAAAACAATTAAGCATTTATTTATAACTAAGATGAATGTATGAGTAATGACATGTCCCACATGCCCAAGATTTGCAATGCTTTGTTGACTATAACCTTCACTACAGGAAGATTTAGACAAGAGTGAGATGCCAACTTCATTCCTGTAGCACACAGGATTGCCTCTCCTGTTACTGTCCGGAGAGGCACCGACTTAAAATATTGTATATCACTGAAATGTTTACATATCCTTCCTCTCTTCTTTTCTTCCTATGCTATTTAAGCAAGAAGCTTTATCTGAACAAGAGCTCTTTAACCTCATCACAGTGTTGTTGGCTTTTTTTCCTCATTTTGGCCTTCTTAATTAATTAATTAATATAAAATCCAGCGATCTTCTTGTCCCTGCCTTGAGATTAGCTGATATTTTGCCTTTTTATGTTTTCTCTTTAGCTGTTTGGAACAGCTAAGGAGAAAACATTCTTCAAACAGAGCTGAGACTCTTAATGTATACACATACCTGAAGGAAGGGTGCAAGGAGAAGACAGACAGGCTCTCTCCAATGGTGTCCAGTGACAGGACAAGAGGGAATGGGTAAAAACTGAAACACAGGAACACCAGAAGGTACTTTTTTTACTGTGAGAGTGACTGAGCACTGGAACTGGTTTCCCAGGGAGGTTGTGAAGTCTCCATCCTTGGAAATATTCAAAAGCTGTCTGCATACAGTCCTTGCTAACTGTCTCTAGGTAGCCTTGCTTGAGCAGAGGGGGTGGACTAGATGATCTCTGGAGGCTCCTTTCAACCTCAACCATTCTGTGAAACATGTCAAGTAGTTCAGTGCCTCAACACAAAGCATATCAGACCTGAACTGTGAGGGTGCCAAGTGCCTTTAAGGCCACACTAGAATGAGTATCACAGAATATTCAGGGTTGGAAGGGATGTCTGAAGATCATCTAGTTCAAACCCCCTGCCAGAGCAGGATCACCTAGATCAGGTCACACAGGAATGCGTCCAGGTGGGTTTTGAATGTCTCCAGAGGAGACACCACAACCTCCCTGGGCAGCCTGTTCCAGTGCTCTGTCACCCTCACTGTGACAGAGTTTCTCCTTACCTTTACATGGAACCTCCTACATTCCAGCTTCAGTTAGGTTCCTCTTGTATTGATATGTGTTGCCAAGCATAAAACCCAAAAGACATAAATTCCCCATATCCAGTGGGGTTCCCAAACCCTGTAGCACCCCAAATATCATAAGATTTTGGTCAATATTTCAAACATCTTTGCTCTCTTATCAAGTCTCATCTCATTCTTCTTTGCTCTCCTATTTCTACAATAAGAAATAAATGTACTTTTGCCTGGCTAGTTTCTTTGAACTGAAAAACAAACCTGTAACTTGGGGCATACTTGGAAATGTTTACAGATGCTCAGTAACCCCGTGAAGACTCTCATGGCCCTTTGAATTTAATGGAACTTGACACTGAATTCAATGAAGTGCGAATTTCCCTCTCAATTTCGCTAGCACTTTCTCCAGATTTATTAGGCCTGTGATTTCACACAGTGTCTGTAAATAGTGTTATAATACAGTCACCAACTCAGCCGTAGTATTTCAATTGAGAAGTTAGAGACCAAAGTCTTTTGCCATTAACTGCTTCCAGTTCACACCTGCAATGGATAATCTGGATCTGACACTCTTGAGATCTGCCTTTTATTACTAATTGGCTTAATTTATTTTCTAGCAGCTTCTTATAATTAGGAGTGAATCCCTCCCCTTTAGGGAAATATCAATAATATACTATAAAACAAGATTAACTGCTGCACAAGGGCCTTATAAACCAGAGAGATCTCAGCAGCTTCATCTTGATCCTGCAGGTCAGGTGTCAGAAGCAGTGACAGGGTAGCAAACCTCACTGTGGGATGACAGACTTTCTCCCTTGTTCTCTTTCCCACCTCAAACAGTGATGTGTGGCACCATGAAGTGCAGTGTATTAGCTAGTGATCCCACGGAGGACACCTGCTTTGCAAGGACTTCAACACTGAGATGAATACTAAAAGGGCAAATTGTCATTGTGTGACAACAGACTTAAGAATAAAGATTTCTTTCTTCCTTTTTATCTTTGTGCGTGCGTAAGTAAATTGTTATCAACAGGATTACTACAATCTTGGTACAGAATTTTTGGACATTAAGACCCCTAGTTCCTTCCTAACCAGCCTTGCAGATCTGGCAGGGTACGGATTTAGCTTGGTATCCTTTTAATCCTATCGCAGCGCTTGCTGCCCTTGATAGTTTTCAAGCAAGCAAGTGCCTGGAAGGAAATGGAGTCAGATATCTGGTTACCCTCTCTGCCGTGCTCTGAGGAGTGACGAGAACAGTCACACTGGG
This sequence comes from Chloroceryle aenea, assembly GCA_013399075.1. Classification (NCBI taxonomy): domain Eukaryota; kingdom Metazoa; phylum Chordata; class Aves; order Coraciiformes; family Cerylidae; genus Chloroceryle; species Chloroceryle aenea. The sequence goes on along the minus strand of VWZY01005013.1, from coordinate 119,533 downwards.
GTAGGTGCAAGCGGGAAACGGAAAGGAATAGCAGAAATGCCATTGCCCTGGGTCACATAGCAGAGTGAAGCTGCTCTGGTAGCATCTCCTCCCCAGCCTGGCACAGTGACAGATCTGTCCCTCAGACAGCAAATGAGCTGAGGGCTCAGAGGAAGGCAAAGGTGCTGTGCTGGCAGGGAGCAAGATCTTGTCTGTGCTCCAGGGTCTCAAGAGAGGGGAGCTAACGTAAGAGCTACTGTCTCCCAGCTTCTGCCAGGAAAACTGGATAGCCCTTGCTAAACTGTTTTTCCTGCTTTTAGCTTCAACAATCTGTGTCTATGCAGCAAACCCCTAGTAAAATAAACTGACTTACACTGGTGCTTAAAGCTACTCACAATAAGTGCTTTACTGAAAAAGGATGACTTGAGCTGAAGCACTTGGCTGCATAAAGTTCTGAGTCAATATTTTAACTGGACTGTGTAATTTCTTGTCATTTAATGTGAGGCACCTCCTTGTGCCTTCAGTTCAGAATAGTCTTACACATATCATCAGGAAGACTGTGCTCATCCTATGCCTCACTACATCTTATTATGAAAGTATAATGCCACTCTATAACCTTGCTGGAGGGAGAGTTTCGAGCTAATGCAAGAAAGCTGGCCTCCCATACTGATGAACAAATATTTTAAAATAGATATCTCTAAATATCCATCCAGCACCTCAATGCAGCCAGGCTCAGTGGATTTCTGTTGTTTATCTTAAGAAAGCTGGAGTTAATACATTTAACTGTTACCACCCAGTCCTAAAGTCTGCTCAGAATTTTAGAAACTTAGCTCTTGGAGCTTTATCTTATATGGCAATTGTCACATTGCCTAATCACATTGTTTGCATGCCTGAAATTATACAAGATTATGGACTGTAGGTCAATTTTGGGAAAATATTTTGCATGTTTGCTTGTTTCTGATAAAAATTTGCAAATAACCTCAGACCCACTCCTGCTCAAAAAGCATTAAAATACAAAAGTCAGCACTTTTTAAGAAGCCTAATCTGGTCTGCGCTCTTCAAAGCAGGAGAACTTCACCAGTGCAATAAACAGTCAGACATTCCCTCTGAGCCTGATAAAACCTACTGATGTCTGCAGGGAACAATGCTACTGTAGAAATATTGTACCTACTCCATCACTGCTGGCATTGCATATACAGTCCTAGAGCCAGCTTGAGAATGTTCAAGCAAGCTATTACCACTGTCTTTGACAATAACCACTTGTCTCATGTAAAATATCTACATACATTGCACTACGTGCTCACGATAGATAGAGGCACAGCAGCTGCTTTTTCTGTGCTGTGATCTCTTATTGTCCAAGTGACTACCAAAAATGTGCAAGTATACAGAGGAAAAATCTATGGGAACTTGTAAAAACATTACGTGCTGTCTCTGAAATCACTGAAATAATTCTGTGAAAATTATTCTTTCTTCATGCAGTCATTTGGGAAGCAGACTGGCATAGTGACAGTAAAGAAACCTGTAAGAAATGGCAAAATGGCACTACAAAGATAACTGCTGGGAATAACACAAGCAAAGACAAAAAACAAAATAATGTTATATGTACAAAGAAGAGTTTGTGTGTAACGCAAGCAGAAAGGAGAACTCTGCTAATTAAATTCACTGCAGAAATGTTCTGCAGAGCTGTGCTGTACATTAGGAGTTTAGTTAGGGTGCTCACACCATGACCCATATTATTTGCTCTGTAACTGCTCTCTGGGTAGGTAGAATTTAGGAAATATTCTAAATTTTGCTTAGCAGTTTGATAAAAAGTCTTAAAGGATTGGCTTGATGACAGTGTTAGGTGTTGACTTTTTTTTTTAGGTGTTGACATTTGAAAGGTGCTCTCCCCTGCAAGTGAAGATAAGCATCTGGGCTTGTAAAATGCAGAAACATCCTTGGAATTTGTATAGCTTCAGCTCTAGTTCCATGTTTCTTTTAAGCACTAGGAAACACCAAAGAGAAGACTATTTTGTGAGGAAAGCCCCTGGTGTTGGTAATGTGTGTCCCTGGGTAACAGCCCAGAGTGTTTTGCAGAGCGCTTGCTCTATGTGGGCATGAAGCCAAGGAGCTCTGCCCTCTGTCACCCACTAATCCCAGTAATTTGAGCAGTTTCATGTTTCCATGAAGTCCTTTCAAGGGGAGATTAGTTATCTCCTCACCTCCTTTCTGGAGGGGTTTCTGCTCCCTCCATGTGCTGGTGGAAAGCAGCTGCAGCATTCCTGCTCCACTCCATCTTTCCTGGGGAGTCCTTTGGTGCCCTCCCTCCAACCCAGTACGTTTTACAAGGGACACCGAGACACAGGACTGACATCTCAAAATGCAGAAGGAAATCTGGGGAGACTGAGTTTCCTGTTTGCACTGTCACACCATCCCCACTGACACTACACATACTTTGGTCAGACCTTGAAGTGAAGAACAGAAGAAATAGGAATATTCTTTATCAAGCCTTCAAAGAGCAGATGTGGCTTGAATAAAGCAGGTTCACACCAGCCCAAGCCTTGTGGATATTAAAATCAGAGAACAGCAAGTTGAACAAGTGCTTTATTTAAGATGTTTTAAGTTGGGCTTTTCTGTTAATTTTCCCTTTCTCTCACTCAAGCCCCAGCTTACTTGACTGGTGTTACACTGCACATTTTCTGACAGAAACACCACAGATAAGTTTCTCACCGTCAATGGCCTCAGTTATCTGGGTCTGTTTGGAACAGAACCATGTTATCAGTATCTAAAAAAACCTTCTGCTTACTGTGAGGGAGCATGCCAAATTATACCATGAGAGAAAGAGGAAATCTCTTGCTATGATTTTCTTTTTTTGACTAAGCTAAAGCAGGAGAGAGAAAATGCTCTTTTTCAAAGACAAATACAGAAATGGGATTTTGCTAGCAACTAAGATGCAGCACTATGTGCAGAACAGGTAGACTGTTCTCAGCATCTTTAATTTAGTGATTCGTTCTGTGGTCTGCGGAGATCCCCAGCTCCGGATTCCTCTTGTTGCCTCCAACAGGACCATAAAGAGTTTGGGATTGAGAGACAGAGCCTCTTGTTTTGACTTTGTTCTCTGCGCAAAGTTGTTTTAAGACAGTCAATATCTACCAAGCTGCAGAGAGAGAACAACAGAAGCAAGGAGGGCTTTGCCTCTCAGACAATGCATCAAATCAAACTTTTTATAGTATTTTCCAGATGGGCAGAGTTTTCATCATGCACAAATTACCTGTGCGCATTCTGGTCCCAATTCCCCTGATGATGTCCCATTTCTATGCATCCCAAGAGATTTGTTTGTTTACCCTTCACTCATTTCAATTTCTATAACATTTGTACATTACATATAAAAGTTATCCATATTCTGCAAAGGAATAGCTAGATCAAAAAAAAGAACAAGATTATTCTCTTTGCTCATCAAAACAAACAGAAACAGCATTTCTCCGTTTATGCTTGTGGACTGACAATGTGCTATAGAAATAGAAACGCAGCAAGTATTTTCATTTTTCTGCCTCAAAGCTAGACATGCTTCTTATTAAAAGTTCTCAGTGCCTTCTAGCTGGTGGAACAGTTTTGCCTAAAATATATTAGAGACACTTGTAACTATTAAAGAGAAAAAAACTGCAATGGCAGCAATAAAAATGCTGACAACAACATATTGTCTTAGTCCACTGAGATTTGACAATAATCAATACATGATACCTTGCTAAAAATACTTTGGCTTCTGGCAGCTTTAACAATTTTACTTCCTGTAGGCATAAATTGTCCAAGGATTAGGTGAGTCAAAAAACTCAGAGAAACTTTGAGAAATTACTGAAAGAACAATAAATATTTAAATCCTAGACATACATCCACAGAACACCTCCAGCTGGGCAGATGCAGACAATATTCCAGATCTGCAATAGCATAGAAAATCAATAGGATAGAGACCATGGTTATTCCTGCTGCAAATGTAATTCTGGTTGCTTTATCTTCAGGCAAGAAGCAAAGTTTATTGCAAATACTTCGGACCTTCCTTTCTTCACTGCTTTATGAATAAGGAGCATCTCCACTGAGACCTCGAAAATTAGCTCAGTGGAACATCAACTTCTGCTTTTTCAGAAATGAGGTGCCTAGGATGTATGCGTTCAGCTTCAGTAGCTATCGAAGCACAACATTGCAACATCTTTATTTTCTTCATGTTTGGTACAAAGGGTCAGAGAGCATCATCATAGATGTCTAATGGCCTCTATTAAGAAAAAATAACTAGCAAGAGAAATGAAACAGTACAGGATTTCATTCCTTCCTAGGATTTAGTCACTGTTCATAAAACAGGGATGTTTGAAGCATTTAGACTAATTTATCAATACTGGTACAAACACTTTTCATCCTTTTGAGCCTCAACATAATCTCCACTTAGAGAGCACCAAAATATTTATTCTCCTTATGGTATTTCTCCTATGGTTCCTCTCATCAACCTTCCAGCCTGGACCAGAAACAGAAATTGCCAACTACCACTATGAGAACTATAATCAGAAGTCCCATCATCAGGACTCCCTGTCCATCTGAAATCAAATCCTACACCCCAGAATGGAGAACCAGTTGAAGTCCAGGTGTGAGTTGTAGACAACTTGAGGGTCATTTTATTCAGAAAAGTTATCCCCAATACACCACGGTCATTCATGCCGATATTTGATTAAGTATAGACTCGTCACCCTGACGCTTTAACCATCTCATATGAAACATATCCTTTGGCTCATCAAACCTTTGGGATCTTTCTTCCTTTTAAGAATACTTACTGAGTATTTTTAGGAGTGCCCCCTACACCCTTAAAGAGCTCCTTTGTAGATGTGAAGACTGATTTTGCAGGAGAGTTGAAAAATGTGTATGAGAATGCTGCGCTACAGAGCCTCAACGAGGCTGCAGGTAAGCTCAGGAGCTGCCCAAAAATAAGGCTTACTGCAGGGATCTCAAGTTGAATAATGCCTTCTTGTCTTGTTCTGTTAGTGCCAAATATGATGTAAGTGTAAATGATGATAAAAATTTATCTTACAAATGCAGAGTAGGGAGCTTAAATATTTCTTAGTGTGAGATTGGCTTTTAGATTCCAAATAGAGTAATACAAGAAGGACGTGACTATTTGATCCCATAAAACATGTCATTCTTTTTCATACTTAGATGACACAGCAAAAGTTTTCATTACTCAGCAGTTCACTTGATGTCTGTAGAACATTCATGGCAAATCAAAAATTCCTAAATAAAGCATTTGTGTACAGTTCTTTAGTGCATGGTTAGTCACAAAGATACAAAAGATGACAGGAAAACAGGGCACGTTAGCAAGAGCTGCAATCTATTCAATGTAAATACTTCAACAGCGAGAAACCACTGGGGATTTCTGACTGTGAAGGATTATTTTTTTTCCCCTGACTAGTTGTACTAGTGGTTAATAAAGATCTGAAAAGCTTTTATTAATGAAATAGCTTTTCTTTTATTGCTTAGCTTTTACTCATTTTTCACACACATAAAGGAGCAAAGAGGAAAAAAGACACCAGAATGCACACATGCATGGAAATAACCCATAAAGCCTTAAAAAAGGATTGTTGAGGTAATAGAGATAACAGTTTCAGATTGTAAGGGTGGAAGGTGAAGAAACATAGAGCCTTTGGGAAAGAAACATTCTTTTAAAACCTTTTCTCACTGCTTCCCGTAACACAAAGAACCTTTGGTTGCAACTTTTAGTTGTAACATTAACTTATTCTGGTAGTAACACCAGTTTAGTTGTCTCAGGGGCCATATACCTCCTAAAATACTGCATACAATAAATACTTTGGGACAGGTATAGGTTATACCAAGCACAGAAAAGCGACCATATATAGACCCTGCAAGATGGTAGAGGTCTAACAAAATAGACCCTTGTCCATATCTTGGTGTGTCACCTATTTCTAAAGTTGTCCTGACAACATCAGGAAATAATATAAAACCTGAAGGATTAAACCTAGTACATGGAAGGTCACATAGTCAAGGCTTCCCTTTCAAACACATGATCACATAGCAAGAATTCTTCAACCTGGTTCAATCCCAGTATATTTAGGAGAAATTTTGAATTGCATCCTCTAGAAGACCAGGTCTTCTAGACAGCTTTGGGGATTTGCAATTATAGCGGGTTATACAGTGGGTATCTAAAGCATCTGCAGCTCATTTGGGGAAGAAAATGAGAAGGGGAAGCAAGCAAATATTACTCTGTTGGGGATTGTGTGTTCCTGCATAGGTAAGTTCGTTTAACAGAAAATTAATTGGCATGCAGTTATGCAAAACAAAATTAATAATAACAGGGTTTATGAGGCCAATACACACCAAGTGGCAACTGCCATGTATTGCTATTTCCTAAAAACTCCTAAAATCAGGTGGTTTATTGCAAGATAAAATGCAGGAGATACAGTAATTGCTACTTTTAAGAGAGATAGGGGAAGCACTTTGCTGCCAATTTGTCAGAAATGCAAGCTGTAGAACTATACAGCTCCAGTTACCATGGTTGCCATCTTTACGGTGGGTGCTCTCGTGCTGTGGCAAGCAGAAGAGGGACAAGCTGCCCACAGAAATAAATTCCCTCCTTATCAGAAAACCTAAGGAGAGGCTGCTTGTCTCCAAGCACCCCAAATAGAGCAGGCATATCTTCATCTGTGAGGGTGCAGGTGGTGGGGACAGGTGCTGGTGGGTCACAGGAGCCTGTAGCCATTTGGGTAGCTACAGTGCGGGGACTCTGCATGGACTGATGAGGTCAGTATTTCATTCAGGTCCCTTAAAGAGGAACTGACTACTGTTTCCACAACCTGGATAATCTCCATTGGAGTCTCTTTTAATGTTTTCACACAAAGTTTTTTAGGTCTCACTGCATTTTATTCAGTGTTTTGTATATTTCTTGCATCTTTATTACATCAGGTGTGAACACACTAGGTAAAAAGTAATCCCTGACTCAAGATGTACAATGTAGCTGTTGCTCACTCACCAACATGGTTTAACTACTCTTGTTCCTGAACTTGTCTGTAGGTGTGCACCAATGGATCTGGTCCAGTATACAACACATTTTTAAAATATTAAATAAATCACAAAAGACTGCCATAAATATACCCCTTTCATCCCACCTCCTTTTGAAAAAAGTGATGAAAGTAAAGAGTGAGGAAGAAAAGACTGCAACCAACCCAGAGCAAGAGGAAATAAATTAGGGCATAATCTCATCCTAAATTTGAATGTTCAACAAGAGGAATTAATACAAGATGTAGAAAAGAACTAAGAAGAGTAGAAGTAGGTCTCATTTAAAAGTACATTCCAGTCAAAAATACTTCCCTAGTCTCATGTCAGCCTTGTAGCTCTCCTCTAAAAAAAGAAATCAAGTTAGCACTAGTTATTTAATAACAAAGAATGACCTATTTTGGAAACAAAATTAATATGGAAGTGTTCTTAGAAGAAGAGGAACAATGTTTAGGAACCTTCCTCCACCATTTCTGTGATGAATGTCTAATAATTCTTATTTTTCCTCTCTGCATATCTCCCTGAAAATCCAAACTATATTTCTAGTGCTTGGGCTTGTTCTAGGGTTGATACCTGCTTGATTGTGTACTAAGTATTAAATCCATATTAAAAATATTTCCATATTACGTATATTATTTTTAGCACAAATTTCCACACGCTCTTCCCTTTAAACAGGATGCAGTCACAGAACTTCAGAAATGTTTGGATTAAATAAAACATGTTGCAACTTCTGTGAAGTTAATGATCCTGAGTTAGCATTGATGTTGCCATTTAAAATCTGGGCAGAGAGGCTGTTCAGTGAAAAACACACAAAAATATGCAATGTCCAGCTTCTATAAAAGAATGGTCTTATGAAATCTACTAAGATTAATAAAGCTGATTGACTTTGTCATATATTTGTCTGTTATACCACATTATGTGCAAGTCTTCCAGAAGCTATGCCAGCACCAAATGTTACTCTAACACATCACTGGACGTCAGCTCTTTTCCTACATAAGAGTACAATTAATCATTATTATTATAAAGGAGTTGCTGATATTTTACATTAATAAAATGATGGTAATGTTAATAAAACAATCACTGCAACATTGAACTGTGGAATACATGGTGAGTGTGCTGTGCCTTGCATAAGCAATTAATCTGATTTACCAATTATTGTGGTGCAGTGTTTGGGGATAAAACTAATGTGATTAGAGAATGGAAAATGCTTTCCTGAGATGATATTTTCAGCACTGTCCCTTCTTTCAAAACAAAAACAAGAGAGGCTCTGTGTACAAGGAACAAAGATTTGTCTTTGGTAGAAGTATATTAGAAATAAGAAATAGTGCCACTATATCATGTGTCTTTACTATACAATAATGCAATATTTATAATAACTAAAAAAATTTACCTGGGACCGTTTACAAGGAAGATCCCGAATAAGATTACTATGAGTTTCTCTTTGACTTTCTCTAGAAGCTATATCCTTCTCCATGATTAGCCCGAGTATACAAATACTTCTAGTCCTTGAACAATTTTTATCTACGAACAGGTTTCCTGAATGACTATAATTTCAACATTTTTTCCATGAACATTTCTCTTAAACTGTTACTCTAACACCAATAGCCCTAGTCACAAGAAATGAGTGCTGAGGCACAAGCAATGCCAAAGGCAGCTTAAACACAACACTTAGAAGAAACACAGAAATTATAGAATAGAGCATCTGCCCTTTAACACTGTTAGCAGAAGTCTTGGTTCCATCACATTGCCATGACTCATCATTATCACATGGGCAATTTAATGATATTAAATGATGTCACGACTTTAGTTTAAGCATGGACAATATCAAATCCACAGATTCAAGAAGAGCCACAGATCAGGCTAAGACAGAGGGAAGGAAATAAACTGAACTTTATACTTCACTAGTTCTAAGGGACCTAGCTTTGTTTGCTGAGTAGCTTCTTTAAGTCTCCTATTTAAAACTCCTCTTTTCCCTTTTTCTCTCCAGCCATGCTTATGATTTCTTTTCAGATAAACTTCACATTCTAAAAATGCAGAGCAGTGGGGAGGTGGGGGATGTGTTTTATCATTTTATCCTTTGGTAATAAGGTTGAGAAATAGGATTTGTCAGATAAACTATTGTAGGCTCTTATTTGGTCTCTGGGTTGCATGTGACATGGAGAAATTTAACAGTCTTTTAGCAATCAGGTTGGTCAGGATTTTGTGGAAGGATTTGCAGTCTCCAGCTGCAATGCTGACAAGTGCTGTAGATGCCAAAGGGCTCTTCCTCTATTACATAGAGACAATGTTGATTTTGAAATAATTTCTGTGCTTCATGCATAATCTCATGACACAGAGAAGATTGGAAGCCGAAAAGCCTGTATGCTCTTTCCTAGCTTTTATACAGGCCAGAAATTTTGTTTAGGCAAAAGATTCCTTAAAGCATAGTAGAGCCTGTGAGGAAAAACACCATGAGAAGTTCAACATTCTCCAAAGGCTGGCAATGTACTTGTAAAAAAAAAGAAATTAATTAGCTGATGGGCAAGATCAGGAATACCACATAAATATGCCTGTTTAAATCTCAGTACTTGGACAGCGGTTTCTGCTGCAAAAGTACAATAATATGTCATTCAGTGACATCTTGAGAAGTGCCGATGGAAAGCAGCCTCTGTGCTTTTGCCAGATTTTATTTTATGTAGGCCTATTTCTGATTTTGCTGACTATATATTAAGCAGTGTTGACAGATAAATACCAATGGTTTATTATCATGGCGATTACAGAGTGGCACGCTCTAAAGCCTGGTGAAGTAGATTACTTAAAGCACTATTACTTCTAGTGGATTTTTATTATTATTTGGATTTTCCAGAATCATCACCCTGCATCTGTCCTTTACCTTCTGTCAGCTTCGGTCAGAAGTTCTTCACTTTCTACGTTACCATTTCACTCCAACTTCAGGCTTGTGAAAAACAGGAGTTTGGGTCATGCCTTCAGGCCATTTATACTGTTCTGCCACCACTGTACTGCCACCCAAGAGATATTTTCTTGCTGTATTTTCATGAACTGCCACATGGCTTTACTCCTACTCTTTATCAAGTCATCCTGGTTATAGAAGGTATAATTAGTTGTCACAAACTCATGTCATTTGCCCTTTTAAAAGCAGGTCAGATATGATAATCCATTTATCCACCTGCATCTTTCAAAAACCTGCATACCTAGGCAGGGACAAAGTCAGTTTTTGCTTTTTGCTTGTGTTTGTCTTTTCCAATTCCACCACAGAAGAGAAACAATCATGCCAAAATGCTAAGATAAAACTTTTTCCTATCTTCTCTTTGGTGGAAATGTTAGCTTACTGATTAAATCCCCCAGCTGAGGAAATAGCTTTCAACCAAATAGATAAACATTTGAAATGTTTTTATCTGGTTAAGGAAGCTTTGACAAATTTCAATAAGGAAAAGATAAAGCTCTAAATCTGTGTTTGTGTCTTTGTTGTCATGACAAAACCAATCTCTGTTTCAAGTCCCCAGTAACCATGACTGTGCAGTCACTTTCTCCTTTTGTAACAGGTCCATGATCTCACGGGTGGCTGTGGAGTTTTGTTACGTTAATGGGACTTTTTTCTGAGGACAGTTGAATTGATGGCTTATGACCGTATTGTTCCTTCCATCAAACACTTGGTATTCAAGGACTACGCTGAAGGACTTGTGTCCAATCCACAGAGTTATATAGAGCCAAAAAAATGGTAAATACAAAAGCAGATGGTTTATATCAGCTTGACAGCATCAGTTTTGGCTAGCACCCAGAACTACAAACTTGTGAGTTGGAAGTTGTTTGAAGTTGGGAGCTGAGGCTGGGGAAGCTGTAACACACTGTAGGTGATCCACACATGTGACAGACATCTATAACATGATGTGAGAACAGTGCTCCAGGCAGGTGAGGGTCAAAATAAGGTGAAGGATGATTTAAGAAAGTAGCATGTATTCAGCCAAGGAGAAGGAAATGATATTTTCAAATACTGATATGCAAAAAAACCACAAAAATCACCACACAATTTGACTGATCATGTAGGAATGACTAGAGAAGCTTCATTTACACAGGTCCTTTGAGGAAAGGCTGGTTAGACACTTTGGATATAAAATTGATAGAGAAAGTCCAGCACAGAGCCACAAAGATGATTAAGAGTGTGGAGCATCTCTCTTATGAGGAAAGACTGAGGGAGCTGGGGCTCTCTAGCTTGGAGGGGGATTTGNGGAGGGTGATTTGACCAATGTTTATAAGTACATAAAGGTTGAGTGCCAGGAGGATGGAGCCAGGCTCTTCTCGGAGATGCCTGATGACAGGACAGGGGGCAATGGATGGAAGCCGAGGCATAGAAAGTTCCATGTAAACATGAGGAGCTTTTCCACTGTGAGGGTGACAGACACTGGAACAGGCTGCCCAGGGGGGTTGTGGAATCTCCCTCTCTGAAGATATTCAAAATCCACCTGGACATGTCCCTGTGTTATCTGCTCGAGGTGATCCTGCTCTGGCAGGGGGGTTGGACTGGATGATCTTTTGAGGTCCCTTCCCGCCCTTGACATTCTGTGATTCTGTGATTCGCACTTCTACAGAAACTATTTCCACTTCCTACCATAGGATTAAAATATTTTCAGCACACAACATGTGAGAGTTGTTAGAGTTTTTACAAGCATACTGATGATCATGTTAGTTAAAACAGTGATGACCTGATGGAGAATTTTTTCCAATTTCAGTCTGCCATAAATATCAAAACTAAACCAAGTACATACAAAAAGAAAATATACAAACAAGAAAAGCAATCCCCTTTTCCATCTACCTGTAAAGGCAATAGAAGGTTCTGAATCTAGCTCAAATCAGCAATTCAAACTTACTAGTAGTTAGTAGGGCATCATCAACAATGTTGCTTGGTTTTACCATCTTTCAGCATTTGTGATGCACAATCTGATAAATGTCCCCAAAATTTCTACTCCTTTCACTCAGAAAGGCAAGGCTACAAGAAACTAATAGGGTCCTTCAGGAGCTGGAGATTTCCCCTTTATCTCAGATGTGTTTTCACCACCCCCAAAGAAGGCTTTTTTTCTGTTCTGCAAATACATAATGTCCTTGTAAAAGACATTTTAGTTTACAGCTTAAAAAACTTCAAGGTAAAATGAAGACAAAATAGTTCAAATTCATTCTGCTAGTGCAAGTCCATCACTGTGGTTCAAGTCATAGCTGGATGGTCCAGCAGAGAGCCTGGAAAATGAAGACCAGACAAGCTCCTCATGCAGGATGAACTGTGAAGGCACTTTTAAAGTTGGTTTTTTTGTGAATTTGGTGTTGCAGCCATGGGCTGAATGAAGTCCTCACTTGATCTGAAAATATATTTGATTAAGAGTCCCATGGGCAGCATGATCAAAAGGCAAAGAGATTTGATGCTACCCACATAATTTCCTAGTATACTTTTGATTTGCAAACTGATGGGCTTCAATCAGAGGCTTGAAGTACTGCTTGTTGCAAGGTGGACCTTTGGCCTGGTTTTGACTGTTAAATAAAGCCAATATTGAATCTTGAACCAAGGTATTCTCCAAGTATACCTTGATATCTTACTGCCCAAAAGAGGATTCAGGTTTTGAGATCCTCATGTGGGATACAGCCAGACAACTTCTGAAAAGAAGGGAGTTTCCTCCTCTGCCAGAATTGTTCTTTACCTCAAAGTGCTTGGTACCAGAGAGAAATATCTTTCACTAAAATCCCCCAGCAGAACCATTTTACCTGGCTAAATAATACAACCAGCAGACAAGAAACTTAGGTTCAGGTGAAATACATGCAGGAAGAGAATGGACAGTCTCAAGTTTGTGAGCAAAGCTGCTTTTTCAGTGGAAAATTAGGACTTTGTCTTTAATTCTGAGGCACTCAGTTGCCAAGAATCCTCATGTGCACCTCATCAACACTGTACCAAAAATGAGGCCTACACTGAAATCTTACTGAGGGTGGTAGGACCAATAAATGCATGAATTTCAGTCTAAAGCAGCACCTCTGCATCCTTAAATCACAGGGTTTAGATTGATTACAAAATGTCCATTTTCTGAAAAGCTCAAATTTCAACATACAAATCTTTTCCAAAAATCTTTTCCATTTGCTTTTCCTATTTTTAATTTTGTGAAAATATGCCTTATGGTAAGTAACAAGCTATTTTAAAATTTTCTTATCTTTTCAGGTATTGCTGCTTTGTTCCCAAAGGGAATTTCTCCTGCCTGCAGCATCTGAGTACATTGGTACAGAACACAGCCAAATACAGTGCTGCTCTTTTAGTCTTTTTTTAAAAAAAAGAGATCAGGATGTCAGGGATTTTCTGACATAGACCTTCTTGAAATTATCACATATGCAGCTACCCATGAATTGAGCAGAATTTCACTGCAGTGAAATCAATTGCTTTCCCAGGGAAGCAAAGTGGTATTAAAGTTTCTATCTGGGTACAATATCACCTTTGAACAAGATCATCTCCAGCCTATCTCTGAAGTCCATTCTGTAATATGATTTGCACTTTACTCCTCTCTTGTGAGCAATGCTCTGAGCTAATACTAATTGGATCTGGCTTTTATTTTCTAGTTCTGCCACTGAGCAGGTTACAGCTTGGTACCAGACACTTCCCCTTCTATTCTTCCCCTACTTTGCCTGCTTTGACTGTCTGCTCTTCAAGGTATCTGCACAACTCACAGCACAACAGGGCTGTGATCTCAAGTGTAATTACAAGGCATGGACACCACAATAGCAAAGAATTAAAAATGAATTGAGCTTTTCCAAGAAAATTTTTTCTTGGGTGAAGCAGAAGCCACCAAACTTCTACCACTCAATAAGAGATGACCTAAAGCTCAGAGACACAAACCAGTAAAGCTACAAGTTCCACAGAATAAATGCAACATTATTTACATATGTAATTGAAAACAGTAAAGAACAAATTAGCACTTACTGTTTGAAGTGGGAATGTGGCTGGTATTGTTGCCATTGTCAGAGCTTATCATGATGCACTCTGGAGCTGGAGTGGGAAGTGACAGTTTAAGACTGTTACGATTATACTGATGGATTTGTGAATCCACTGTGTTAAAATAAATCCAATCTCTGTAAAAGCCCCTTTCCTTGTTTTATTTTTTTTTAGCTAGTCAGCAACTATTTTTTTTTAATCAAGATTCAGATACAGTGTCATTACCAGCTCAGATCTAATAATAAGCATTATATGACTACCAGAGAAAGTGGGTGTTTGCTTCTCTTTTTGTTCTTTCCCATGCACATTTGCCAGGTTAATATTGTGTATGCAAATTTTCATTTGGACCATATTAGTGTACAATCTTAAAGTTAAAGACAGAATATTTTGAGTTTCATTAATCCTCAACTGTACCAAATACAATAGGTTCTCATTATACATTAACTAATTATCTCTGTGCAGCACTCTAGGTGAATTTCAACTCAAGCACTCTAATAATGTAATTAAAAATGTATAAAGGAATTAAAAATTAATTAAAAGGAGATCATACAAAAACTTTCAAATCTGGACTAAATTAAATGACTAGATTTAAGCCCCTCAGTTTTAAAGGAGTAAATTAAGAACTTTAGTATGCCGCTAAGACTTCATGCAAAATAGCATAAACTTCAAATCAAGCACAAAAAAAAAGTCCATATAATCTCCAAATCTCCTGGGGTTGCATTCTTTTAAAGGCCACTTTTAAACTGCAAACAATACTGTGCCAATAAATTTTGCCACCACTAACAATCATCCCTAAAGAAGGTTTAAAGGTGGTAAGAGAGAAGCTTGAGATGGCTCTCAAAGCTGGGCAGGAACAGACTCAGCTGTTGATTTGCCCCTGTTCTAGGTAGTTCTAGGTGTCAGCAATCAACAAGGACCTTTTGACTCTGGTTCTTGCTCATGCAACCAATTTGATACAGAGCTCTGAAGGACAGTATCCAGCAAAGCTGGCCCTGTCCATCACTGCCATAGTTTCCAGCTTTCCTCCAATGAAGCTTCAGCCCAAATATGCCCCAAGCTTGCACATCGTTTTTTTTCATCCCACCATTTATACAGACTTCTTGACAATTTCCATTGTCACATGGAGCAGCCCTGGCATGTCCCACATCCTGGGCATGACTATGAGGAGCACAGGAAATGCATCCCAGACTCCCACCCCTACCTGCACACCCTGGGCAGCAGGAGTAGATGAAAGCACAGTTTTTACTCCTTTTGAGAATATTTATTCCTCCTTTTGAGAATTTTAATACATTAAATCTCTCTATAAAAGCCATATCCCTGAATGTCTTTCAGAGGAAATAACCAAACCATCATGGAAACAGGAGGGACTTAAAATATTCTGAGTACAGAAACATCTTCCAAAGCCACTCAGATTGCTGCTGAAAAATGGGGATGTAAACTGTATCACCATATGCAATCACATACTTGTACAAGATAAAAGTCTTTCAGCTAGTTGTCCCAGCTTGCCTCTTAGTTTATAAATTAGTGGTTATAAGGGTTTCATACATTGGAGCTCAGGGTGATATCTAACAAGGGGTTTCAAAGTGAAAGTCACTGCAAGGAAAATGCCTTCCCCAGGCTTCTGTGAAGTTGAGTCCAGACCCTATCACCTCTGGAAAGAGGGAAGGCAGAGCTGCAAGCAGAAGCTCTGCTAAACTCAGGACAAGATCTTTCCAAGCAAAGGGCTCTGCCACCAACTTCCCACTTTTTTATCCTGTAGATTTTATTCAATGAAGAGTTTACAATACAAACTGAATACTTATATTTTCAAGAGGAAAAATATAAGATAGATGCTTAAGAAAAGATGCTTTGGAGAAGAATTTTAAGAGGCTTTAATTACCTAAAGCCAACAGAAACTAATGGATCTGTACAGGGGGATTAGTAACTCTTGATTGTGTCTGGATTCAGAACCCAGATGGGATCAGGTCCTGCTCTCACCTCTCACATAGCTGGCATAAGCAGGCTGCAAGAGTCTTACTCTGGAGTCTTCCTCTGGTTTTGGTGTCAGTATGTTCTCAGATTAGGAATATTGTAATACATTAATTAGTAATGTCCTTTGACAAAAGAGGGTTAAGAAATATATAGGTACCAGCTCAGAAATACTGCAAGTCAATAGCTCTGTAGCAGAGCTCTTTCTGTGGCATGACCCCATCATGGACTCATCACTAACTCTCCTTCAGCAGTGCTTTTGGCCTGGACATTGGTAACCAACCCTTCATGAACAGGTTTTCGTGTTTCCTTTGTAGACTCCTCGATTTCTTTTACCCTTCCTATTTGGCCAGGCTGCTGGGTATAAAAACCACAAGTCATTTAACAGACAGCAGATAGGCTGTCAGAGTCTATCCCAGCCACAAAAGATCCATTCCTCATGTTAAATGCTCCCCCAGGAGAAAAGTCCCCCAAGTATTCCCAGACTGCTCCTTAATCTGACAAAATGATCCTCAGACTTGATTTTGCATTTTAGCTAGTAAAGTGTGCTCCAGATGGGAAAGCATTGCTAAATTGGCTTACTTAGAATAATGATAGCCATGAGAACTTGCCTCACCTGGAGGAGAATGCCCCACTGCAAAGATGTCAGAGAAGCAAGCAGAGAGATTTTGGAGCAATTTTATATTATACACACACACATACACTAACCTTTAACAACTCTGCTCACCAGGGAGAAGTTCTGTAGCTAAGCAAGCAGGGAATACTTATCAAACTGAAGAATTATTTCCTCTGGAAATAGCTAATATATTACTGGTGAAGTAGACCCACTGCATTTCAGAACATTACTCTGACCATGTTCACAGTTTCTAGATAAGTTAAAAATCAGCCTGCCATATATTAAAATGTGAGACATCTCCACCAGGAAAAGAGTGGTGGTGTTGAGCAGGCTAAATTCAATCTGCTTTGAAGATAAAATTAACTGAAGCTCAGAATGGCTTGACAAGCCTTACACACCCCTCTACCCAACTGTAAGACCTAGAATAAAACTTGAAAGAAACAGGTTAGCACAGAGGGGTTTTTCTGCACAGTCTACAGGAAATCCCACTGCACTTGCAATCTCTCTTCCTATTTGGGTGCAGAAATAGAGATTTGGGGTTTTTTTCATGTCTGGGTAAGGATTTCTACCATAAAGCTGAGGACAAATGCTTATTAACACAAATTCAGTGGATGAGCTGAAAAAGAGGCAAGAGCTTATCAGGGGAAAATCCCACTGAGTAAGGCTCAGTCTCAAACTTTATACACTGACAGTGCAGATATCTGCGTTTGCAGTAATCACTGAAATTAATGATGAGTGAGCAGCATCACTCTTGTAATTCTTTGACCTATTTTAAATGCCTGGTTTAGGATGACTGAACTGATCCTAGAAAATGTTTCTGTCAACTCCAAAGATGCTTATAACAGTACATGCTGTGATACAGCACATACTGAAGCTTTCCAACCTTGCTGCAGCGCTTACCAGTCAGACAGTTCAAGGTCAGGCTGTTTGTTTCTTTTATTTGAATGTGCATGTTCTTCTCTAATATACATTTACATTCTGCATCTGGGTGCTACAGATCATTCTGCTCCCATAAAAATCTAATCCACCCAAACACTGTTGGATATGGTAAACATGAACGCAAGTTATTATGAAGCTGTGTAGGATATTTCCCTATCTATCTAAAAAAATAATTAGATCTGCAAAAGGTTGTAAGCAGTGTAAGAACTCGGTAAAATTTAAAAGAAAATGTGTTTGGATGTTCTGGAGAAGATGAGGAAAGAATAGGTTTTTGCATCACCAGAAAGCAAAATAATTAGAAGCGTGAAATATCAGAAACACACTTACAGGTATTAGAATGAAAACGTGAAAAAGTGATGTAGGTAGAGACTTAAGAATAATCAGAACAAGAAATGTAAGCGGGATCTCTTATTAGCTGTAATCAAATCTGAACAATGTATATGGGCAAAGGAGCAACAGACAAGACACTAAAACTGCAGGAGCTGGCTCGGTCAAACAAGGAGAAAGGTTAAAGAAAAACTCACAACTGAAGATGGAAGAAATCAAACTAAAGGAGAACTTAATATTTAGAATACTTACAAATATTTGTAAACTTTTTTATATGCATTTAGAGTTCAAGGACATAGTCCTGGGTGATTTTACAGACTGAATACACTGACTTTTCCATAGTAGGACTTTCTCCCCCTAATGCTGGGTTATATATGTATACGTACATAAATTTGTGATGGGCATGCTCCCAGCATGGAGAGCTTTTTCCTTTCTCTCCTGAAACAGCATTTCATGATTACACATCCCGAGTTCTCTGCTTGTAGAGAACTCAGTAAGATGAGTCATGATTTTGCAAAGATATTGAACCTGCTGCTTACAACTTTTTGTACACCAGGCATCATTTCAACTTTATTGCTCGCATTTGCTTTCTCGGTCTCTCTAATAACAGGCCTGCCTACAAAACCCACAGAATCCTTTAAAACACAGAGTTCATTAGCTCTGTTTTGAAAAGCATTGTAAATACTGAAAATACATCTCAGACATAGATGTCTGGAGCAGATAATGAAATTATGGTTCATCCTAGGGCAGGGAGAAATCAAAAAGCAGATTAATGCAGAACTTGGGTCCCTGCATCCTGCAATATTAAGAAAACTCTCAGATAAAGTGCTGCTAATCAGGTGTGGCTTCCGTTTAGCTTTCTCTGTAGAAGACTCTTCAGAGCAACACCATTTATTGCAGTATTAGCAAGCTTTTTTGCTTTTTTTCAGCTTTAAAAGCAATGCAGCTTGTATTGGATTACCACCTCAGAAGAGTGGTACTACAAGTGGAACCTAAGGAATTAATTCCTACCTCTTGCTGCATAGTTTTCCATGTTTCTACATACTCCTGTGCATTTGATGCATATGCTCCCAGTTGGGAAACTAGAGGTATATAACTGTTAGGACATGCTGAGTTAAGAAACCTACAGGGAATCCATTCAGGACTTAAGCATACAATTTCCAAGATGTTGTTAGTTCACCTGTATAAAATGCAGTCCTTGTGCTTTGTCATTTTGGAGAACAAGTCCAAGACAAAATTAGCTTTAAATCTATTTGCTGCTAGGAAGGCTTTTTATTTCCTATTTCTCCACTAACATTAGCAATTTTTTCTAACATGACCAAGCAGAATTTTATTTTTAGAGATGTATAAGCTACATATGAGCTATATATAAGCTTACATGTGTTTACCTGTCTAGCCATCTGTACTAATGCCTTTTTAAGCCATTAAGTATTTATAATGAAATTTAACAAAGAGGTGGAGTTCACACAGATATTAAACTTGTTCCGATTTCATAAAAGCCAGAGGCTGAAGGAGAGGAAGATATTAGTGCTGGTACTGCAAAAAGATAAGTTCACCCTTTATTAGACATCAGAGAACACAGATGGGTGTAAAAAGATATACAGACCTTGAGCTTTTTTCCCCAGGAGATTTCCACTTAGAGATGTCAAACACTATTCAGAGCGGTGCTGGTGTACTGAGGAATTTGTTTAAATTGAAGTATGTGAAAACAAATTTAAATCTCTTCCACACACATTACATTTTTGGCTACTTACTGCCTTCATGGGAATAATCATAAGCAAACTGACTAAATTAGTATCATTTCAGTACTAAAATAGTATAAAAAAAATCTGGATTGAGCTTTTTTGAGGCTTTTGGTTGCTTTTCCATATGTCTTCAGTGATGACTTATCAACTCTGTCTATGTTTCAGTATGAAATATTTAATGCCCCTTTTCACATCAACACATTCCTATCTACTCATGAAACAAGGCTGCCACAGAAATAAGCAACTGGTAAATCCATGGTATTTAGTCTTATATTCCCAAATACCTTGTTCCCAGCAAGTCAATGTGTTTTACAACAGCCTCATAACAGCCCAATGGGATGTGCCTGGCTTTCTGGGATGAGCACTAGGGGTGCAAAAATCTGGATTTGCATTAACTTCCTGGGATTGTTCAAATTTTCCTGCAGAGTAACCAAGTCTTACTAACTGGGGAAACAGTTAACTTTCTTTGATCACTTGGTTATTATCTCACTAACCTTCTGTATGGAAAAACTGATTGTAAGGTAGGATGCAAATAAATGCACCTCAGACTTTCTGGAAAAACGGTATCATTAGAAAAAATGAGTTTGATTGTCTCTTACAGTACTGACCAACACCCTTAGTAAAATTAACACAACTTGGTAGAAGTTGCTATCAATCTATGTCTAGAAAAGACAAATGAATAGTCAGCAGGGAGAGCAAACCACAAGCACATTTAATAAGACACAGCAGGACATGCTATTGTTAGGGTAGAAATCCTGAAGTGTCTTAATGTGTTTATAATGTGACTTTGAAACAAAACTATCCGAACTATCTTAGAAAAAATTCAATATTCTTCAGGGTTAACTGAAAGCCAAGCAATTAAATTTTTATTTTTCATCCTATATGTACATTTTTACAAGGCATTTCTAAACAGTTTGTCAGACACCTTTGTTCTTGGTAGTGATCTTTGATGTGTTACAGGCCAATCAAAAAATGCATCCAGTCCCTAGGCTTAGCTCAGGCACAGAGGTCAACACAACTAAGATTTAATTTTAAACTACACTTAAAAATTTATATGTAACTCTTTTTCCTTAGGTTAGTTGGTTACCGAACTGAATATTCCTTCATGATAAAGGTATAATGTTTAAAGAAATTAAATGGGTAATGAAAGTTCTTCAGATTTTGTTTTCAAGATAAAAAAACCACAAACCACACAGAACAGTTGTGGAGTCTTTATCCTTGGAGATATTCAAAGCCCAGGCTGCTCTGGCTGCCCTTGCTCAAGCAGAGGTTGGGTTACATGGTATCCAGAGGTGCCTCTAACCTCAGCCTCTTTGACTCTGACACAACAAAGAAAAATGAGCCCCTTGAGCACCCTGATTTCCAGGTGAGTGGCTGGAAAAATGTTGTGTCAAGTCTGCCCTGGGACATGGGGTTTCCACATCTAATGGCATTACACAGTCTTTGCAATGAAGCAGTGGCACTGACTTCAAACTTCTTGGTTTCCACTGATAGTACACACAGCTTTGCCTTTTTCTTCCTTTGGGTGAATTTGGCCTATTTAAGATACGGTCTATTTTGCAAGACTGCAAAATAGCTGGCTGGATCTCTGTCACTGAACATATATATTCTTAAAAGAATAACAAAGCCAGGGATTCAATATACAGAAACTTTATTCTGGCTATTTAGTTTAAACTTTATATTAAAATCTGTCATGAAAGCTTTAAAAATGCATCTGTGAATCATTTTTAGTTGAGTATTTACTTTGTGTTTATATATTTAAACATATTTTCATTAAAAGAAACTCAAGATGACTAAACTTGCTGGATCAATTTTTTTAATGATAAATTTTTAAAGCCTACATTCCACAAAATTGCTGGGAGCCTTAATTCCTCCACTGCCACCAACAGGGACCAACTGAACATTCATTTTGAAAACCTTACCAGGGAAATGAAACTCATGTTGTATTTTGGGTATTAATATCTGCACAAGGATGTTCTTGAAGTTGGCAGGCTCACAGCAGCAAAATGAAGCTGACAGGAGTTCAAAATGACCAATGATTTAAAATTTAGAGAAAATAATAAGACAACTTATTTGCAGAGGCCACCTATGCTACTGTTTGGATTTTTCACAGCAGGTTACTGATCAACCGAATAGAAATGCTGACACACACAACCTTAACTCCTGTATCACCCAGTCACTGCTCTAATCCAATTGATTTGTGGTTGTTTCCTTGGATGAAGACATAAAGTGAATTTGCTTTCCAAAATATCTTCCATTCTTCTTGAGGACAAAGATGCTGTCCCAGAGGTAACTGTGATTACATGATTCAAACGGATTTTTTTTTATGTTAAATGACAGTGCATCATATTTTACTGCAGCTGAACCACAGCCTGATGAATAATGACAATATTTTCAGCTCATGGTGCCCTTCCCTGACCTTTGTGGGCAAGATGGTACTCCTGCATTTACTCACTTTAAGTTAACACTGCAGTAACAGCAATTTTCATGAACTATGTCAGATAATTATGTTGTCCTGTATTTTTCAATTATCTAAATTAGCATATCACAGCAATGGGTATGTCGTACCACATTTTCTCAAGTTCTCATTTGCCAAACTACAGAAAAATGAAAGCTATGAATTTTCTTCCTTTCCATTCACCTTCATTATGCTGAGAAAAAACAATCCATTATATTTCAGGGAGAATGGAAATACACACAGAACAAAATACGTCTAACAAGAAATAACTTTTCTGAAATAGGCACAGGTTTGCCATGGCTGAAGTTTGCTCAGTGTAAATACAGTTTTGGCCACGGTCTGACAGTCTGTCTTTGTTCAAGCATTGTTTCACCTGGGATCAGGGGAGGAAGCTCTGGTTTGAGAGGAGTGGTAGCACTACATTGCTATTCCAGTCACCCAGAGATATTTCAGCTGCAGGATGTGGCCGTACAGACCACTTTTTAGCACAGTTAAAATACAGACTTAACATCTACCTTTTCATCAGGAGCTTCTCCACCTTGCTAACCTGGTCTGCATTAACTGGGAACCTGATGAAGCTGCTCTTTGCACTGGTTCTGCACCACTAACCCTATGTGACCATTCTTCTCTAGACAGGAAGGGTGGGATGGGGAATTGCCAGTGAACTTAGAGAGATCACTTGTGGTAGATGCCAGTACTCAAGCTGCTGTTGCCACCTTTTGGGACCCATCCTAGTAGGATATATATAATTTAAAGACCCAAAACCCCAAAGAACTCCATAAGAACTGCTAAATCCACCTATGTCTATGTGGACATGACAGTAAGTCACATCATAAATTCAGTTTCATGGTATAGACTCACTACCCAGGTAAAGTCTTGCTTATGCTTTTGGTTCATTCCGTCATTTTGGGTTTACCAAATTCAACGTATGATTTGAAGCCAAAAGATATTTTCTAGATAGTGTTACTTTCTATAGCAAAAGAGATATTTTATAGTCAGTGTTACTTTCTGTAGCAAACATTTATGAAAGTCTGAAACTTGATACACAAATATTTGAACGTTTTCCCACATCCGTATGGTGAATCACTTGTATAAATACATTCTGCAATCTTAGCAAGTAAAGATTCGTTTCAGTAAATCCCCCTTTCAGAGAGTGACAGAAGTTTTTCTAATCAACTTTCTCTTTATAGTTCTCATCCATATGTACATTGAAAAGTTCAGTAAACAACAAGTTCAGGAACATAACTAGGAACATAGTTTCCAAACTCATATTAAAGCCTTCTTAAAACCAAGCAAGAATCATAATCAATTTGTCTTATGGAATTTTTCATTAAAATGATTTTTATTTGTTATATCATTCTTGTTTGCTTCTCCTTTGAAAACATTTGAAATTAGATGCTTAAGGGCAATCAATAATTTAAGCCACAAAAAGTGGTTCCACTCATTGCTTTGCCAGGAATAAGGTTGGGTTTTTTTCCCCAGTGAAGGTTGTTAAATTGATAGGACTGGACGGAATATGGCCGAGAGATGTTTCTATTTGACAGTATCTATGCTGAGGGAAGGAATCACATTTCAGATGTTGGGGGATCAAAGCAAGTGACTGCAATCACCTAAGCTCCAAATTGGATTGTTATAGCTGTTTTTATTTATGTAAACACTGGTAAGGAAATCAAATCACTGCAATTGATGTACCTTATTCAAAAGGCTCTCGCAGAAATAACAGCAGATTATAGGGATGGCAAAGGATGAAACCCTACACCTGCTCGTGTAGTGCTTAGTGGCAGTGAAGAAAGGAAACAAGCAGTATTCTGGGCTAAAAAGAAATGCCACAAAGTTAGAAGTCATCAGTCTAAAGAAATGTACCTCTCAATTATAATGATCAAGTATGATTTGCTCTGGGAGAGTACAGAAGTTTAATATGATCCCCTTATCAAAATAATCACAATCTACCATAGCCATTGCTCTTTCATAGTTCCTTAATGACAAGGTGACAAGATGCAACCTCTAATTTAGACCTACAGTACTTGTAGGAATGACAAGAGATCTGATTAAAGAGATTGGCAGCTGAAGCCCAAGGATACCACATTATTCTCCAACAGCTGAACAGTAACAGGATGGTTGATGGTGCCTAACTCCCTTCCCAAGCAGCATGCAATTGATGCTGCATCCTTATGGCACTTCAACATCAGAGCAGATGGGTGTCATCACAAAGATGTTAAAAATACTAACTTTGGGATTGTCTTATCTAGTGATAAATTCAAAAACTTGGAAGAAAGAGATGCTTTCTCCCTGCCCTTGAGAGGAATATTTTCTCAGCAGTTACTTTTCAGGTCTCTGGAAATGCTGTGGAGCAAAGGTCACCTGAAAGCAGATCTGTGTTGAGTGACAGGACAGTGTCAGCAAAGCCCCAATCTCATGATCATCTTCATTTCTCCAGCATTCAATTTTTGGTTTATTGCTGTTTACCTGTTTGCTTCAGCAAGGTTGAATAGCACTGATAACTAGACCTAAGTATAGCAGCCACCAGTATCATCTGCTCTATAGACATAAAAGTCTAATTTTGCCATTATAACTTGGCAATAGTAGATTTTGCCTTTTCATTGATGGCAGACTTATTTTTTCAGTAGAGTCAAACAGCTATCTCTGTCCTAGGTGCAACCAATACCTTCACTCAGCCCATGAATTTCTGAATACCTTCTTTAATCTCTGATGCTTTTTGGATTAAGTATTTGCCATTACCAAAAATCTTCCCAACCACTACTTACATTTGTATCAGAAAATTTTGCCTGAACTGGCATTACTTCAAAGAACATAGGGGGTAAGCAGATCTTGTCTCTGTGCCCCAGAGCTTGTACCACAAAGGCAAGCTTTCCAACAATTCTCTGTTCCTTGCTATATCACAAATTATCCATTAACATCTACAGGAGCCCTTTGCCAGTTACAGGTCTTTAGCCCCCAGTCTCACCAGTGAATCTGTATCAAGACTGGATGTCCTCTGACAAACCGGGTCTTGCCTAGATAAGATAGCCATTTCTCTTTTCAGTCTTGGCCTGGGGCATTACAAATAGCTGTCAGGGACAGGAAAAACCACTTCACACATCATAGTATTCCTCTTCTTTTGCCCATCTACCACCCAAACATGTAACACACTAAAATGTTTCTATAGGTGAGGTCTGGGACAATATTTCAGCATTACAGTAGTCCATGCCACTCGGGCAGGGGGGAAGCATTGCCCTGTGCCATGCAACAGTGAGAGGGAGATGACAGTAGCAAGACACTGTCAAAAAGATTAGGCTCCAACTCTGACCCTTCTTGATAGTGCTGTAATCTGCTGAGAAATTTCCCCCTGGAATCTAAGCAACAA
The DNA here is from genome assembly GCA_013399075.1 of Chloroceryle aenea. Lineage (NCBI taxonomy): Eukaryota > Metazoa > Chordata > Aves > Coraciiformes > Cerylidae > Chloroceryle > Chloroceryle aenea. The sequence continues at coordinate 94,153 of VWZY01005013.1, read as the reverse complement.
TTTATTTTTTTAAGATCTATCACTGTCAACAAGAAATTGCACAGTAGCAATAGCCACCATTACAGTCTGACCCTGCAGTATTTTGTTCTTGCACCTGGTGGAGACAGACCTCCAACCCATGAAACAGCAGCTGGCATCAGAAATTCTCTCAAAATCCCTACAATATTTCCCAACTTTTATGTTTAGTTTTATTAAACAACTTAACATATTCCTAGACAATGAATGAGCAGCAGATGGGCAGTCAGTGGCCTGTACAATAGAAAAGTCTAAATTGATTTCTCAAATCCATCCCTTACCTGACAAAAGGCAGAAGAGATAGGAAAACAGGGTCCTTAGTCTTCTCTGCTTAATCTGCAAATATTTGGGGTGAGGAACTCTATCCCCAGACATACCTGTAGTGCTTTTAACCCCTAGAACACCTTTGACTTCCAAATGCAACAGCACTGCCTCTGTCAGGGGACCACACAAGCACTATTTTGAATAGATACAGCATTGCTTTATTTATATTCATATCCAAACACCTCCACAGGCTTTCAGGTCTTTTTGAAGGTGTACTATGAAGACAAAGCAAGCATCATAGACTTCTGCAGATGTACCCATGGGTGCAGGCTTGAAGTGCCTTCTGGAGCCAAGAACAAGAGACAGATGTATAAAAATCTTGCAAGAGAGCTATTTTTGAGGGGTTTCCTGCCATAATTAGAAACAAGGATTACAGTGATTGGTTTTGTCAATAGTAAATCCTTTTTCTTAAGAGATTTCTGGACTATTTTTACAAACTCAAGTGTCTGACAGTTCAAGCAATCTTTTTGTTCAAAACCAAGGAAGTGTTTTCCAGACAAGACTGTAACCAGGCTGACTTTGTTCTGCGCAAGTCAACAAGAGCATCTGCCATTGACTTTCAAGACATCCCTGCTAGGCTGAACATACGCTTTTCAAAACTTCCTTCTTTCCACTGACTGACAAAAATCCTACCTATTCCACCTTCCTGACAATTATTGATATCTAAGAAAAGCTGTGTCAAAAAACTTGCTTAAAATTACATCCAGAAGTTTTACATGTGAATAAAAGGCAACCAGTATTTGCTACCATAAAGTGAAATATATGCATTTTAATGTCTCATTTACCAGATGAAGACCTGGTTTAGGACATGCTTACAAGATAACTTAATCTTATTTCATCTTTATCAATTACCCATTCCCCTTCACACCTAAGATCAGTAATTGATCTTAAATATTCTAGATTAACTTCATGAAATGCCTCAGAATATGTGTAACTTCCATATACTTTGAATATTTTTATTGCCAACAGTAATGTAACCTCACATTTAACCACTCCAGGAGTAACTTTTGACAGTCAGAAATAACAGTATATTTATTAACATTTATATTTTAATGAAATTGGATGCATCAATATTGCCTTTAATGCAAACAATATGAAGAAAAATAACATTTTTATTCCTTATATGTAGCTTGGCAGTGTATATTTAACACTGCTCCGTTTTCTGATCTGCTTTGAAAACCAGGCTTGCAAAACCTTAAGTATTTTTTCCAGTAAAAATATCATTTAATCTCACTGAAAATAACTCCGTAACAGAAATTGATAATTTCTGCTGATACTGCTTCTTGCAACATTGAGCTGTGCTCAAGAAGATGGTTACAACTTCAGATTACTGCAGTAGAAACCCAACTCACCCCAGACAGATAATCAGCTGCAAGTAAAGGCACAGGAGGTTTTTCTAGATTTCCAGGCAACACATGCAAAATAAATTTCACCCTTTAAATATTCTTCCTTTGTCAACAATGTGGATGTTTAGTCAAAAATAGAGCTATATGGAACTGTAGAGTGAAAGTTGTATTCAGAAAATTTTACATGCCCATCCATCATCTGTTAACTCATTTTCTTCTCTACTGTACATCTGTTACCAGTGGCTAAGAGAAATAAAATGCCCAGCTATTGCCAAGTATTTCAGGAAGGGTGGTCAGCACATCTGAAACATTTACCATCTGGTCACTTTTCATGTTAAAAAGACAAAGGGGGCAATCTGGAATAACTCGTCTGAAATTGAGAGAGATATGAATTTTATTTTTTTTTGCCGAAGAGCCAAGATAAAAGCCTTGACTTGTGAGCAAAGTAAAGCACTACATTAAACCTTTGTTATGGGGCACTTTATAGTTTAATCTGAGGGCTGACCCTGAAAAGCACAGATTTGGTGATTGATGTGTACCTGCAAAGTGAAAAACAATGAACACGAAGAAATTATGAGAGCAAATATTTCTTTATGGTCAGACTCCTGCCAGATGCCTGAGGATGATATTAGCTGTGAAATGTAGAACTAGACTTCATCTCCAAGCTCCTAGACATATGCATGTCAAGTCCTCTTTGCTCTTACCCAAATCCATGGTCGCTCTGCCCACCAAGTGATAAAAACCACCATCCAAAGCCCTCTCAATATTTAGTCATGGGTAATAAAACAAGAGAAATAAAGGGCTTTCCCAATTAGTTGTACCAAAAGCAGAAGCTCCATGTGAACTGGTCTAGGACAATCACACTCTAGCTCAAGGTCTTTGGGGTTTTATTTGGTCTCAGAGAGTCCCTTTTTCCTCTCTCCTACCTAGACTTTTTCATCTGAAGGAAGGCTGGCTGTTGGGAGACCATACTTCCTGCATTAAGTGCCCTCAAACCCCCACCTTCAGCCCACAGGGTTTGAGCAACAGATGGCTGGGTACTCCCCATGCTCAGCATCCTGTCACTCATCGCCATGCCTTGTCTCCATTTGTATTCATCCACCTTGTTTCATAATACATAAAAGAGGCCAAGTCTCTCATCCTTATAATGCAATACTGCATTTCTCATATTGAAATATTTCCCCTTAAACCCAGGATTTAAAGGATTTTGCAAATTAGCAGCATGGAGGCAACTGCTTCTGTACATTTTCTCTGAAGCTGAAATTTTAAGAATATTTTCCATGTGTCAAAAAAGCTTCCAGAAAAGTCCAACTAAATGCAAGCAAATTTCTAATTAATACGCAGTGGGTTAACTTCAAGTGACTCCTGATCTAACAGTGCCTATGAGCACTGCTGAGAAATGACTGTGGGTTTTTGTCAGTGGAAATGTGAAATAGCTGCTCTATAAAACCTGCTCATATCCACAACTTCCCACCTCATTTGTTTAAAACCTGTTAGCTTTATGGCTTGTCTGCATCTCTCCTGAAATGGGACTAATAAGAGGAAATTACACAACTTGTCCACTGTTTCAGCTTAATTCACCCCCCTTATCTCTGCTACAACTGTCTACAACCAGCACATGCCTTTAAAAGATACAACAGCAAATTAATCAAGAGCAAACACAAGTCTTTTCTGCCTAAGGGTTCTGTGTAAAAGGGTAAATAATCAAAAGGACTGCTACAGCTGATTTATATTTCTTTATAATGATCAAAGGCAAATGGACTCCAATTCAACAAGGAATATAAATGCTGTGTGAAAACTCACTTTTTCTGCTGCAGATAAAATTGAAAAGCCTTCTCCACTGAGGTGTATCTAGTTTAAAATCCATTAGCTAATACTGCATGCCCTAAGGTTAAAAAAGGAGCAGAAGTCCAGTGGTGGACTAGAGATTTCAGACAGGTTTTTATGCATCTCCCAAGTTTTATGTATCCTTCTTGCTTCCTAGCTGGAGATGAATAGATTGAGATATCTAACTTGTTTAAAGAATTGATGTTGCAAAGTTTCTCATACATAATCAGCTACTGAAGTGTGATTTTATTAATATAAAAATATCAGCATCTAAAAACCCTAGCAACCAACCCTACCCTGACATGTAGGACTGCTTTGCTCTCAAAATTGAGTGGTGGGAGAGAAGTCAGGACCCTTTCACCTCCATGGGGCCCCAGCCAAGCCCCCCTTGCAGCAGCTCACAGGCAGAGTGACAGGGTCCTTCATGTACCCCACTGCTGCACACATGGATTGTTCACTGCAGTCAGGGTTTGTATCACAGATTAAACAGGCTAGAAAGCAGAAACTAAATAAACCAGCATAGCTCCAGAGAAGTAAAAGCAGTTTGAGAACTCAGTGATTTTTATGATTTTTAGATTTTGGGGGCAGCGGAAGGATGCTCTTAAACCTGATGATTAGAGGAAAATAAAACTGTTGAAATGGAAAGGTACATACTCCTCCAGTGCTGGGTTTGAATAGTTTTAAAGTGTTTATTACCAGGAAAACAAAGCCAAAATATTCCACAAAAGTTTCTACAACTGTTACAAAACTGTTTTGAGAGGTAAAACAGTACACCAAATCTGTCACTCTCTCACTTCTGGGCCATGTGCTGTTAAATTTATTTCTACTTTTTGTATTCTTTTCTGCTCTATTTAACCTTAAGCATCCAAACCCCAAAATTTTGTACCAACTTTTTTTTCTAGGTTATCAAAGTCCTCTCTTCCTCACAAGCTTTACATCCTGCACTGCCCTGCAGCATCTCGCGAGGCAGTGTTCTACTCCAAAATCTTTTTACAGGTTGTGAATAGCATTATGTTAATAGTACAAAACCATTTAAAGGAGGATACAAATCACAGAAATACTTTTATTTCACCTTTAAACTCTTTAGTTAGGGAATTGCTTTTCTCTAATCTTTTAACATCACTAATAAGGGGACTACTTGGGTTTAGGAGCTGGGGTTGTGAGGTTGTATGAACCAACCTGGCTGATGCATAATTCAAATTCCTGACAGTTTTCAGCTACACACTGAAAAATAGTGTATTTTATAATTAATGGCCTTGTCTTATTTTCTCAGGAAGAAAAAATACTGTAGTACTGGAAATAAGTGTCTTTCCTGGATTTCCAGTTTGGCACAAGCAGGGAATTCTACTAAAAATTCATGGAGGTTCACATAAGGTCAACAGGAAAAAATCACACCAGTAGCAAGAATTGAGAAATAAAACTGTGTTCCTTGTGAATAAAAATACAGAATTGTAGAGGCATCCCCTCCACCTGCAATATCAAACTAGGCCTTCACCCACATAAAAGGTTGAATTATTTGTTTGATGACTAAATTCCCACTGTTAACCAGACAAAAAAATTATTCTAAATAAAAGTGAAGAGACCTTCAATATGAGAAGAGACCTTAGAATATGAAGAGGGCTTCTTATTCTAAGATTTTTTTTTTTGTCATAAAACACTTCTCACCACAAGGCTCTGTTGCCATTATCCTTTAAGATAATGACATTTTCAGAAGTCACTGCATTGCCCTAACTCCACTCCCATCAAAATCAATAGGTAACTCATTTCAGAAGGAAGGAGACCAGGGCAAATGTGGGTTGCTGCTGAAACATGTATGGAGGTTTCCAAGAATTTATCAGTGGATGAGAGACTTAATTTGGTTTGCAACCTTCAAGCAAAGCATTATCCATTTGAAATTGAAGTGGACAAATGTATTACACATTTTAAAATTCCTGAACACAAAGGAAAGTAGGGAAGATGTCTGTGTTGGACTACCACCGTTTTCAGCTGTCGATGTCACTGTGTAAATTTAAACAAGTGCACTATTGTTTAAAGTGCTTCAAAGTCTTCAGTTAAAAAACATATCAACTCTTGAATTTTTGCCTTTGCAGAGAATAATTAGAACAGCTTAGTCTCTACTAGTTTTCTGTATTCAGCATTCACCATAAAGCTGTATGTTCCTATATGACCCAAATCACAGTTTTATCAGCTTTATTTTGCGGTGGGTGAAATCTAGAATACTTTACTCACACCATTGATCTTTCTGTGTTTTTCCTCACACACTCTCTCTGCTTCTTAAGTAGAGCACCATGAAATTAGACCTCATTGTGCTCAATATGTGTTTGTTTAACAGGTCAATTTTTCCATCAGTTGTTAATCAATTAATCTCTCATTTTGCTGCCTTATGAACAAGGAAAATGGGAACAGTGAGTGTGGAAAAATACACTTTCAAGCAATGTTTTACCTGAGCAGGTATAAACATATAAAAAAGTAAATGTTTAATACTGCTGATCTCCCTTGACAATGGTAGCTCTGAAATGTAGACCCCTGTCTGTTTGGTGACCAGTATTCAAGGATAGAATAACCCATAAAAGAGGATTTACTTTGCTTTTAGCCTGTGCCTTCTCAAATGATTCCCGACACATTTGCAACAATATCTTTAAATAATACATGAACNACACAAAAAATTAGCAACTATATAAAAAACTGGCCCTGTTGGTGCTACCTCACCCTTTGCCAAACCTCCTCCATATTTTCTAGGACTTGTGAAACCCTGCAAACAGGTTTTGTGTGTTAACACCACCCTTGTTTTAATNTACCTGAAATCAATATGAAGACTCCTATGGATTGCAAGGACCCTGTGACTAATCTGCATCCTGCTGCTTTTTTCAAATACCTTCCCAAAAGCATCTCACACCACAAATGTTCAGAGCATGAGCTACAAAGAGATGTCATACCACTCTCTAAAAAAAAAAAGAGTGCTATAGAACTAAACAATATCTGAGCCTTTTGGCCATATTCCCACCTCATTTACCTAGCCAGGGCAAAACTACATTCATCAACAATAATTCCACAATTAGAAAACAACATCAAACATTTAAAAATAACAAACATATAAACACACTTTAAAAGAACACGGGACTATGTCCATAAAAAAACTCCCCGTGCTGCTTATAGACAATTATTNCTGTTGCTTTGTCATTTAGTGACCACCACCACCACCCCCCCCCAATCAGGAAAAGTTGAAATGAAAACAGATTTAATGAAACAGCAAAACTAACGTTAATACCGACACCTATATCAAGCATTAGAAGTTACACTCACCCCACCAGCGTTTAGCAGTCACAACGAGAAGGCAGCCCTTCGGAGCAGGACAGCGAGTGAGACCCGCAGGCCAGGGGAGGAAGAGGAGGAGCAGAGAAGCTCCACCCCCTGCAAACTTCCCCCTTTATAGTGAGCTAGATGTTTCTGGGATGGGACACACCTGCAGCTGGGATGGGACACACCTGCANCCAGTCCATGTCTTCCCTAGGACCTGATTAACTCAACATCTTTCCTTGTTTATCTAGCTTTTCTGCACAATGCTGAAGGCCTACAGCTTCCTCCTACTTCACAGAAATCCCCTAATGCCTGAGCAGAGTCACCTTCCCTACAATTTAATCTTCCTGTCCTATTCCCTGGTGACGCAAAGAACTTTTTCCCTTCTTTTCAAAAGTATTAAAAATTAGTAATTNTGGGCCTGCTGCCCTGGCTGCTCCAAGCTGCCAACAGCCTTCAGGCCGTGGCTGGCCCAGAGAAACTGTGACATGTTATATTAGGAATTAATTCAGCGAAAAAGCCAGCCCTTTGGCTTATTCCTGTATGTGTCATCTCATGTGGAGAATATTATGGCTTTGAGGAGCCTTAAGTTACTTACTTACTTTTTCAACTCTGAAGTCCATTCTTAAGGTTAAACAGACCATTAACCCTGCCCTGGTTGTTCTGTACCAGGCTTAGGGTCAGGAACGGGGCTGTAAACCTGCTGCATGCTCGGCAGAATAGAGATGCCAGATGTCTTGTTCTAGAGGAACTACCTACCAAACATAGTCAAGCAAAGTAACCTAAGGCAGATTTTACGGATGTATGCTACGAGCAGGAAACGTCTCCAGAGACTGAATACATGTATTTTATCATTGTGCTTGGGAAAGTAGAAGGAACCCAAAGCTTATTTCCTCTGGCTGCAAACAAACACTTTTAGCCCTTGCCACAATACCTCGGGCAGGAATCCTTTAATTTATTCACTGGTAAGGCACAACTGGCTCATCCCCTTCCATCACAAATCCCTCCCTGCCTCAGTATATATCAAGATGCCTTGAAATTTCTTGTGGTATTTATTTTTTATTTATGTAGCTTTTGGTAATATCATTTATTGCATGTTTGTGAGAAACAGCCACCTGCTCCCACTGGGGAATAGGCTGATGCACGGATGACAGATCCTAGAGAAAATCTTGCAGAAGATAAAAGTAGCAATAGCTTCCAACATATTGCCTGCTACTTCTTGTTCATAATAAGATGCTGTGACGATGGGACAGGGACTCAGAAATTCACAGATAGGAAGTGTAATCTTTTAGCATACCAAACATCAAGTTGTTAAACGGGAAAATTCTGCTTACAAATATTTACATGCTGGGAAAAATGAGTTTGCAGTTAATGTAGTGAAACTGGGAGACTGGGATTTAATTCTCCATGCCATAGGCTTGCGGTGTAGTTTTAAGTAAACCATGTATCTCTCTATACATAAATTTTACACCTGCAGTGTAAGTGGTCATAGCCATTCCTTATCCACACCCTCCCTGCTCCCGTTTCTGGATATTTTAAAGTTGCTCTCTTTTACTATGTGTTTGCATATTGTCACCCCAAATACTAATCGCTAAGCACTGTAATTAACAATGTAAAGAAATTTCTAGAAATAGCTGTTTTCAAACAAAACACAGCAACTCTGGAGGGTCATTCTCATTAAAGTCATTATGGGGTAAGAGTGAGTAAAGCCAAAGAACAATAAAAATGACCAAAGGGAGGGGAAGATTATTGAGTATATTCACATCAGGTATCTTAAAATGAGTAGCTTAAGTGTCTGAGGCGACCACAATGTCATCCAGAAGATGCTGGAGGACATGGAGGACATTCAGATACTTGGAGGTTGACAGAGCTTGGCTCCAGCAATGTGTTTTTAAGTGTTTAAAACAACTTAGGAGGAGGGGGTTACAACTCAGCCAAGGATTTCTGTAATCTATGTAACAATAAAATATACCAGAATTGCAAATTTAACCCCTGACAGCATCTTCTGCAGAACTGAACTGTAATATGACAACTGAGATTTCTTTTTAGGCAAGTTTACAATTCACACTGAGAATGCTTTCCCCGTGCAGGATCCTGAAGCAGCCTGTTTTCAGAAAAGCAGTGTCAAACTAATTTGAGGGATATAGAGGAATATCATGATACAGCAACACAGCCAAAACTGAGCAAAGCTCTGGTATGGCAGGAACATTGGCAAAAACAGTTTGGGAAAGAGGGGGAGTGAGATTACTGGGGACTTGGGTCACTCTGCAGAGCTGAGCAGTTTGAATCCAGGGGGTCCCTGAAGACCATTAAACCAGCAGCCATCACAATGGAGCTGGTGATCTCTGAGCACTTCTTGCTGCTCTGCAGACAGAGGAGATGTCCTTGTGGCAGCCTTCCCACTGAGATCCAGCTCACTGGCACCCACTTCCAGGTTATCAAACAACAGTATCCAGCTGGGATAAAAATAGAGGGAGAAAGGGGGAACGAAATGTTGCAAAAGACTCACACAGTCACAGTCCTGGAAGAACTCATCCGTCTATAGTCACACTGGGATCAGGGAGCCCTGCGATGCAATGGTGTTTCTCTGTCCATGAGTCTTCATATTGATTTCAGGTACTTCATGGTTTTTTTTCTGTCCATGATTTATTTATTCACACCCTTCATGGTTTATTATTATGAAAGGACAAGAGGAAATGGCCTCACGTTGCACCAGGGGAGGTTTAGGTTGGACATGAGAAAAAATTTCTTCCCCAAAAGTATTGACAAAGATTGGCCCAGGCTGCCCAGGACAGTGGTGGACTCCCCATCCCTGGAGGCGTTTCAAAGCCCTGGAGATATGGTACTGAGGGACATGGTTTAGTGGGAAGCTGGCAGTGCTGGGTTAATGGTTGTAATTCATGACTTTAAAGGTCTTTTTCAACCTAAAAGACTACGATTTACTCATGCCCTGCATGACAATGGTTGATCTCAGAGGATCTGCAAGCACCAACGGCCACAGGCTACCAGCAACTCAAATTTTAGTGAAAAAGCTGGAGCAGAAACACATTATTGCCCCAGACACAGTGTCGTGCCCCAGCCCCCACCCCCGACAGATTTTTCTCCAAAACCATAATCTGGATTTGCTCAAGGGCTTTATCACAATAGATCTGCCCGAGGAAATGTTGTAGGGGGAGGATTTAATCACTTAACCTTCAAACAAGGCTGCTTTTGTGTTTGGAAAGAGTGATGTGTATCTGCACACAGATACACTGCAGGCTTTGCCCAGAGATATAGTAAGTGGAGAACTGGTAATATATCTAACAAAACAGTTTTGTCTCTGGATCAACTTCAGTATCAATGAGGTGTATTTTTGTGAGCTATACATGTGAAGTTCCTGAAATTCTTAAAAGGTTTGGGGTTTTTTCCTTCTTCTTCCCCTTCTTTTTTATTTGAAAATGGGCCTCTAATACTTGCAAATTCTTAAACATTTATGGATAAACTTATGAATCTGCAAGAGCTTGCAGATTTCCCATGACAGCTTGAATCCCTATATTAAACCTCATCTGGTAACTGTAAGTGTCAAAATTATTTCTACTCTGCTGAATCAGCCTAAACTTGTCATTGCATCCAAGAGAAGTAGAAAATTAAGGTGAATTTATTGCTTCATAGCTTGCTGCATGAAAAAGCATGTAGAAAGGAACAGCACATACAAAATTAAATTTTTAAATTACATTAATATATGTTCTCTGGAGAGTTTCCTATGCAACCAACCAGGCAGGCAGATACAGTGGTTTTCAGTAACCACTATTATTTATTTATAATCTAATAAATAAATAAATGGAAAAATAATTTCTGAGGTTGTGATGGCATTTCCAGGACTGACTGAATATTTGCCCAATGTTTGTAATGAGGAACTATCACATTTAGCAAGGTTGGGAAGGTGGCAATGGTATGCCCAGTGCCACAGCAAAAAAATCTTAATCCCTGTAGGTACAATGAGATCCCAAAGAGAAACTCTCATCCTACCTAAATTTTTTGTTAGGTGAAGTACAGCCTTTGCCTGTGCAGTGCTGTTTTCCAGAGAGGGTTTTGAGAAATGGTGAAATGTCAGAAAAAGAGTGAAAGGTGGTGAAGCTCTTTTTCATGCTAATTTACTATTATTATTAATTCCTCTCTACCAAGCTGGTAAAATGCCTTAAATTCTTATGTAAGTGAAAAGAAAGATATTGATGTAATTTACTTCATTCTTTCAAAAATATGTGCACCTAGAAGTGCTTTTAGGGGATCACAAAGCCTGAAAGAGTCAAAATATCAAATATACAATTATTTGTACTTCTGACATTTTGTGTATATGTTACTATTTTATTCCTCATACCATTTTCTCTCCCCCTCTTATCTCTTTTTTTCCAGTCTTCCAGATGAATGTTGGTGAAATAAAATGCATTTACAAGTGTTAAGAAGTTTCCACAATGACCTCACCCTTTGACCGTCCTTTGGGGGTCTTTGTGTGTGTGTGTGTAAGGATAGGAAAATGTTCTTTTGCAGCTTCTTTCCCCTTCTCTGCTCCCTGGAGTCAGCTTGTTCTTTCCCCTCTTTTCTTTCTCACTTGGCCTGATTTTCCTGTCATTTATGTTTGGTTTACACCAGAGCAAGAAGGCTGATTTTGGTTTGCTTGCTCTGATGTCACCATATTTGCCTTATATCCATGGTTGAGGGAAAAGCTCTGCACTATAAATCAGGGCTTGATTAGATTTAAGTAGATTATCTATGTCAGTCCACATTCCTCTGATGTAGAAAAGATATTAGTCCCTCGTACTAAGACTACGCTTGTACTTTAAGGGAAAAAAAATCATCAATTCTCCTTTTTTATCCTTTATTGCATGGATATTTGTATGAAAGTTTTTTTGGGTATGACTCTGATCATGCCATCTTTTCTCTTTGTGAAGACCAAAGGACTGACTGAAACATCCCAGGTCCCCCTGGAGCAGGTCCCTTCTTCACAGCTTTTCCGATAAGGAATGTGTCTGAAACACCAAACAGCACTGAAGTCCTTGCTTTCCTAAGGTAAATCGCTCCGTACTAGCTCCTGCTGGGAATGAATTATGGTTTGGGTTCTCTGTCAAAATGCCATCATTAACTTTGACTTGATGATACTCTCTCACATATTGTTCCTACAGCCCTCACAATGCATAAGCCTTACAGAGGGATCTACTCCCACTAACCAATCAAAGCTTTTGAAGAAACTTTTTGAAGAATTATTGCCTTGGTTTATGCTCTTAGCTGCACTGAGGCATCTCATTGAATGGTCTCATTAAGGCCAAAAGAAGACCTTGGTTACTCAGCATGACACTAAATTAGACCTTTTATTAAGCTGTTTGAATGTAGACACAAAGTTCTGACTGAGTGAATTGCTCTCTCAAGCCCCCAGTTTCACTGGTGCTGGGGATGATTGAGTTCCAGCAATTTGAAGACAAAATTTCTTAAGAATACTTTTTGCACTCCTGCTGCACTCTCAGTTCCCAGGACTCACCAGCTGAGGTTGAAGAGAAGCTTGATTTCCAGTCTGTCTTTTTAGTCCAGGAAAAAAAACAGACAACATTTTTCAGGTGTTATGAAAGAAAAAGGACAGTAAAGAGACAACATTAGCATTCTTTAGATGACCAATTCATCCTGCTTTATAACTTCTCTCATTGTAGCGCAGGCACACAGAGAACATATTTTTACCCATCTGGTTAATAGCTTCCTTCCTTTAAATTGGGCTGGGGTTTTTTTGCCTGTCTTGACTGGAAGTTTAGAAGAGGAGACTACATTAGTTTGAAAATGCCATTTAAATATGTAAGAGTTTTATCAGCAGAAAGCCTTCATTATTGGAAACAGATGAATATGAACTACTAAAGAGACTCAGAGAAAATGCAAGAGACAGAAGGTGAGGATTACTGTTACACTGCCTATCAGTGATGCTTAGGGGATGGGGAGGCTAGAAGAAATTTAAATAATGTTCTATCTTTGGCAGCATACACACTGTGTAGGGATGGAGCAAAGGTAGGAAACTTAAAAGCTCTGCAAAGTGGTACAGAAATGAACCCCCCTTTCCTGCTTGCTGTTTTATGTCTGCTTCTTTCCACTTCATTTTATAGCCTGGCAAGGGAGATAATTCCTTCCATCTTCTCTGTCATCTCATACAAACATTTTCTTTTTGTTTCAAGCCATACTCATATATTACTGCTTATTCCCATTTTTACCCTAGAGTTTTAGAGGTGTTTAGATTTTCCTGTCTTTCTTTCATAATCAAAACACAAACACATCCTGTAGCTTGGTATATGTTGTGTTTGACAGGCACATACCTAGTATATTAATTAGATTATAGCACAGTAAAGAGAAAGGTGAGATTTAGGGCAAAGGGACAGGGAGCAGACAATGACTTTCAGACTCCTCCACAGGAGGTAGGATTCCTAACCTCAGACAATTAACTTAAAACCTGCAATGGATTTTCCCCTTATGTAAAACAAGGTAATGTGAAGGTAAAACAGTTACACCTACAGACTATGTGGTCTTTATATACTATTGGGGTCAATACTTACATGTGGTGTGGCATTAACCTTACAAATATCAAATGGGAATTTTTTCATAATGTATAAATAATTATCATTGCTTTATTTCATCTACAACATCTGTTTATTCTCTTTTGCTAGTGTTTTTTTCCTACTATTTATGTTGCAGTCAAGGAAGAGTGCAATTAAATGACATAACATGTTTAATTTCATAACCTGGGGTAATTTAATGAAAAATAAGGAAAAGAAAAATGAAGGAATGAAGGTTGAACATCAGGACAGCAGGTAGAGAAGTATCATTAAAAAAAAATCCCCCAGGGTATCTCATCACTTGGGAGTCTTAAAACTAGTCTGGAAAATTGACTCCAGTGTCTATTCTTGGAAACAACCCCGCTGGCTTGCACAGGATGGGCTGGAAAAACCTCACCACTTTTCTCTCCTGTCGTTTGCTGTGTTGTTCTCCAAGTCATGACCATGCAAGTTTGCAGCCAGGGTCTAGATAAGCGACATGGCAAATACCTTTCCTTTTTTTAACAACCATTATTTCCAGCTCCCATCAAGCCCAGTACAGCTGCTGTGAAACCCCGAGGCACGAACAAGCTTGAGGGGTGGCTTAGAGCCAGCAGAGAGCAGAGAGTAGAGAAATCCCTCACTGTCTTTATACCAGAGAGAATATATTTTGCTGATACTCTCTCACTAGACCCTCCTGACTTCCAGAACAACAAAAATTTATCTTGAGAATATTTATAACAAAGTAACCGCATCTCTGTCTTGGTCATGGTAAATGATACAACACCAGCTGCTTCCTCCCAATTAGTTGCATTTAATGGTGCTCAGAACAGGACACAGAGGCAGTTCCTTGAAATGAAGATGTCAAAACTAATGGAGTGAGCTATAGCAAGGTGTGATTAATTCTTTGGCAAACATTTTTCTTTATTAGGAGACTAATTAGATTACTTTCTGAATTCTCAGTTAATAAAAATATTAATATTTGATATTTATCTACTGCCAGATACTAATAGTGGGCATGTTAAATAGAACTTTCCTAGAAGTGCATTTATCTGGTTTTGTTAGCTCTGAGCTTTGCCACAGTCAGAGAGCTCACTCAAGCCTCTGTGCTGATTTCAGCATTGCATTGTAGAGCAGTTGGAACACTACATATTAGCATTCCAGGGTGCCAAGAAAATCAGAGTCCTGTGATGCTAGGTATGCTCTTATGGCAAAATGTAGAGCCCCAAGGAGCTAGGATTTAAACTGAAACCAAACCAAACCAAACCAACCAACCAAAACAAAACAAAACCAAGCAAACAAACAGACAAACAAAAAAGAGAGAGAGGATGTATAAAAGTCCACACTTTGTAAAGTGAATGCAACAAAGAAAGTAAGGCAGCAGTAAAGGGAGGTACCAAAATACACCTAGCAAGGCTTTGAGTTCAGGTCAACTATCCTGTGTCCTAGACCGACATCATGAGGAAAATGATAACATAGCAGGTTACCCAGAGGATACATTTACAATGAACTTTCTAATATTATTTGGTGGTGGAGAATTGCCTGGGTGCACATATAAACATGCAGACAAATTCCAACCATCAACTGGACATTGGTATCCCCCCTGAGATGCCTGAAGGGTGAAGCAGGCTTGCATAGGTGAGGGCAGAGTTAGGTTCTGAAATCTGGTTTCTGTAGTAATACTAATAAAATCTGTTCATTATGGAGGAAAAAGAAAGAAAAGTACAAAAGTGGACTTAGGGCACTTGCTTTTTTTTTACATATAAAGTGCAATTGTAAAATTCTTAAATCTTTAGATGAAAAGCTTCTGCCCTTTATAGCTGAAAGCTGCAATACAATAGTTTCTTATCATCTGTGTCACAAGTTACATCAATAAAACATTTTCAGAAAAACCTTATTCCAATGTTGTCACATCTGAGGAACTTGTGAGTCCACGGAGATGTCAGCAGCAAATGTATGCTTGTATCTGATCTCCTACAGGCTTCCTACGAGCAAACACAACACTGAATAATCTGTTCTGTTGCTCCTTTTAATATACTTTCTTCCTGAATGTGTCACATGTGGCACATACTTTATAGCACCATTGTTTAGAAGAACTATTACTACGCAGGAAAAGCCTCAGCTTGACATTTACACTGTAATTGCTGCAAAAGCTCATACAGCCATGATTGATTTTTATTTTTTTTAAAGGCAAGTATTTAGAAACAGTTCAGAAACAGCTAACAGTCCTGAACAAGATCTTTTGCATGTGTTTCTCATGAACAAGACCAAAAAAAAAAGATTGATATTTGCCATAATTCCTGGGAATACCTTTGTTAGGTAGACACAGTAAGAGAGAGTAGGGGTTGATCAGGGGTTGATCGGTCTGGAAAAGAGAAGGCTCTGAGAAGACCTTATTGTGGCCTTTCAGTACTTAAGGGGGGCGTAGTAGAAAGCTGGAGGGGGACTTTTTACAAGGCCTTGTAGTGATAGGATGAGGGGTAATGGCTTCAAAGTGGAAGAGGAGAGATTTAAATTAGAAATTGGGAGAAGTTCTGTACTGTGAGTGTGGTGCGACACTGGACAGATACCCAGGGAAGCTGTGGATTCTCCATCATGGATGTGTGCAAGACCAGTTTGGATGGGCCTTAGAGCAACCTGGCCTAGTGGGAGGTGTTCCTGCCCATGGCAGGGGTGTTGGAACTAGATGAGCTTCAACTAGATGTCCCTTCAACTCAATCATTCTATGATTCTATGACACACATCAGAGCTGAACAGCAAAAGTGAAGTAGAGAACATCAACATCGAGAGATTGCGAGCACCAGTGGTGGTTTATAATTATCAGTGTTCTATCCAAATGTTGTCCGGTAAAAATTTAACCTAAACTAACGGTTCTCTAAACAGTCACTAGAGCTTATGAATTTCAGAAGTAGCAATGTATTCTCTAGTGCTAGCAGCTGATAAACACTCAGTTACAGATACTGGTATTCATCTCTCTGTGTCATTAATGGTTGGGGCTTTTTTGAGAAAAGCTGGTTTTGGATGGAAACTTCCCCTAACTGCTACTCCCGTGGTCACATCACTCTTTTTCACAAAGGCATCAATTTTTGCCTAATCCACAACTTGTGTAGATCACCATAGCTTAATTTTATTTATTAATGATCTGATTTATCTGTGAACTTCCAATGAAAATATGCAATTATATTCCATTATTCACATTGCTAAGAATGTCGAGGAGATGTTAGCTCATTACTATTATTGTTAGCATACTAATTATTGTAACATCACCAGCTGTACCTGAGCATGTTTATTTTTTTCCATCAAGAAAAGAGCCTGGGTGAGAATTTTCCTGTTATAAGGAGTGTGGATATAAATAGTTTCACAAAAAGCTTTGCTATTCACAAAGCTTTGCCATGTTTGATCTAAACCAGGCTCTCCCCATTGCCTTATCTGGTGTCAGTGGAGGAATGCAAATATATCCCAGGCAAAGAAAGAGCTCATTATTTCTGATAGAGAGAAAAGGAGCAGGATTTACTAATTTCAGGTCAAGCCAAGCCGAGACTGAGAATGCATGTAGGTTTTCCTAGGTCACCTGATGGCCCCGTGGGACATATTAAAGTGCCACTTTCTGAGAAATTGAAAAGCTATAGACATATATCTTGTGTTATTGATTCCCGAAATGGAGCGAGCCATTTAAAAACAGACTCTGAAGCTGCAGCAATGATGGAAAATGCTAGCTGAATCTCCCATCATGGCTGGGAGTTAAATGCCATTATTACATCATTACTAAATGGAAGAGAGGTGAAAAAAATCCAAAGTACATGTCAGCCCAGAATAATTAGGAGGGGAAACTGACACCTTGGTGAAGGAAGCTGCTGTGAAACTAAAATCAGATTTTACTTGTCAAATGACAGACAATGAAAATAGTTCTGGGAACAATTTAATGATAAACATGTGGACCAGAAAATAATGTGGTTGATTGATGGCTTCTACAACTGATCGTGCTCATACACCACTGAACACCTCAAGTAATTACAGCAGTGCTTAAGGAGCTAGTCTATCTCTGCTCTTGTGTCAGAGAGCAGAAACTATGAGCCAGCATCCGTAATGTAAATAAAATCATTATGGGATGTGTGATACACATAAGGGGAAACAGCTGTTCTATATGATAACCTTAAGTGGCTACAGGCAGGACTCATAAACCGCACCTCAGACCTTCTCAAAACTGCAAAAGCTGCATTAGCTGAGCAGCGAAATGCAAATCCAGCGACATGCACTGTAAAGGAGCAGGGGTTTGAGAGCCATCAGCCTGTCATTGGCTTTGTAATGGTCAAGACTGGTCCAAGGCGGGAGAAGATGAAATAGCCCCAAAAATCCAAGAGAAGTTAGCAATAGAGTGGCACAGAAAAGTCCTGATACAGCAACTCACAGAAAGACGAAAGCAAAAACATTTGGGGGGTGATGGAAACAAAGGAAAAATGTAAAAAGGTTTCAGGTAGTTTATTTTTGTTGAGCAGAGAGAGAGAATAACTAAGGCAGAATATTCACAGGCAAAAGTGTTGTTTCAGCTATAAATACTTCAGGTTCCCAAAAAGCTCATTTTGCTTATACAGTACCTAATATGAGGACATACCCTTCTAGTCATGCATCTGCTTGGTGCTGTAACTGTGAATAGTAAGGAAAGGAACAAATACTAGTAACAAAATAAAAAACCCAAACAGTTATGATATTGAATATAAAACTTTGATAATTTTTACTACTATATAATACCAAGGTAAAAAGGGGTTACTAAATTTCAATGAAATTTGGAGCAAGTCCTTGGAAAAAAATTTCAGCTGCTTATTTTCTTTTGGAATCCAAGCAAAATATTGACAGCTTCAACAAAATCAGGCCATAATACTAAAATATAAAAAAATAAAGATTAATCTAGTTTAGGAACATACTTAATCTTCTATTTTCCCATGACGTTTGTAGCAGGTCACACAATACAGTGTCCAATACCCTGTGCACACCATCCTTCTGTCAATTATAAAGCACAATAACCTTGTTCTGCTTTTAAATCCATTGAAATGTGAAGCTCAGAATTTTTAAACATAGTGTTTTCTTTACCAAATTATTTTCTAGCTGTTGTAACGAAACTGTTTAGCACTGTGGCACTCTGATTAAGAAAAAAAAAATCATCTTTCAGTGTACATTAGTACACTGAAAAATTAGAGGGACACCTGCATTACTATGAAACCATTTTTTCCTTGATGATGAAAACATTTGCTCTTGCTCAGCTCTTACATTATGTCATAATGTGACATGTTATGTCACACTGTATCTCTCACTGAGGTTTTATCTAATGCTTTTCATACCACCTTTATGGCGGACAGCTGCACACAGTCATTTACAGTGGTTCTGTTGTTAAACTTTGGTAACCTGCTGACATTTGAGCCCTGATTTATATAGCAGAGGACTTGACCTTTACTTTTGTACCCAATAACCTCATTATTACTCTCTTAAATCATCCAGAGAAAAAGGTAATGCAAGGAACACATCTGATGATACAGCAGCATTCTTGATGTTGAGTTTTTAAGTGATTTGATTTTGCACAAAGACATATCCTCTTTGCACGTATTCATAATTAATGACGGTCGATTGCTCCTTTTTTTTATGCCAAGGTTATTTAGAGCATCACATCGGTTCAAAGTTTCAGTATAGAACTTTTATAAACACTCTTGGGTCACCAATGACAAGATTGCTATATAATTCTAATACATTGTCTTACAAGTTGTCCCTTGACGTCTCCACTATAGTCTAAACACTGTCTACTTTGATTGCTTCTATTTACAAATGGTCTCTGCTGTTCCAAAGTTTAAATACATTCTACATGCCTGGATTTAATTTATTCCAATAAATGAAACTTTTCAATAAAAGCTGCCCTTTGAGTTACAAACACGCCAGGATAATCCAAAGTCAAATGAAGTTTTATGTGCGTGTTGCTGAGCACAGAACATCATCCATCAAACACAGAGTAAGCTCATAGGCCCCTGAGGTGGTGGATCACGATCCTTGGGAGATAGAAAGACCTCGCAGAGTAATTAGCCTCCCTTAGCAGAAGGGCTCAGAGGCCCTTCCTGCACCAGATTTGCAGCCATCCTGTAAGAGAAAGAAGTGTGCAGACACCCAGGAGAGTTCAGAGTGGTTTGCTCACTCAGCAGCTGCCAGGTGACTGATAGCCAACCCTCGAGTCCCAGGCAGCACCACTGACACTGCTCCAGCTCCACCTCCCCTGCCCAAGTGCCATTTTCCCGAGCTTTTATTATTCCTATGCTGCAGGAATCTTAATTCCTCAGTCCAAACTTGGGTATCTTTTTCTTTACTATTGCTGCTTGGACGTTGTGGAAGTTTGAAAACTGAGCTGTTTTTTGCATGCCCAGCAGGTTGGATCTAGTCAGGTCCAGCCCATTCTGCTTGCAGGGTGGGGCTGGAAAAATTGCATTAGGAATAAAATGGTTTGAGGGTTATTTTCTGAGTAAAGTATTTTGTGTTCCTGGATAAAATAATCCCAAAGGGAGCTTATTAGGACAATCTAACAGTAATATGGCTAAAAGCTAGAGCAGACTGTGGAAAATATAGATTTTTTGTGAAGTAAAGGCTTTCAAATATGATTAAATAAACATCTACCAGTAATGTTTCCAGGGCCAGGAGACCCTAGCTTGTGCTAGTCATGGACTGAATAGATGTGTCACAGCTTTTCTTCCTTTTATTTATTCCCTGATTTTTTTTTCCTTTTTTTTTTAATACCAATTTTGACTCTTAAATATATTCTGGTGGGCTGTATTTTGCAACTTTTCTGTTAAGCTGAAAAAAAGTGCACCCAAGTTTCCCCAGTTGTCATGATAATTTCTTGAAGTTGACTTTCTGGATATTAGCTCATGGGTACCTTTACAGTAGAAGAAGTGAAATTTCCCAAGTCTTCAAAAGGTAAGTCAACAAACATAGAAAGTATCATTAGTTTTTCAGAAGGAGCAATTAAAAACTTGCCAACACAATGGAAAAGATGCAAGACCCAAACTTACTTGATGGTTTGCAAGGTAGTCATGAGCTTTTGATTGAAACACCTTTGTGCAGGAAAAAGCTATTTTCTATGACACAACTTCAGATGTCACTGACTTCAGTGGTTAAAACTGATGGACTTTGCCTTCTCTTGAGTGCCCCATACCACAACCTGACTATGAAGATGTAATGCTCAAATTATTGCAAGTGCTGTCACAGTCATGTGGCACCTTGTTGCCCTTTGCAGTGCTATTGGCACCTCCAGGGTTTCTTAGGGGACCATCACAGGTATTGTTATGCCAAGAACTGGTTTTTAAAATATTACTATTTACCTGTTACACTTTCACAGTAAATCATTGCTGATGGCTTCATTTGGGTTGTATTTCTAGGCAACTCTTTTACTCTCTTGCTTTTCATACTGCATCACGTAGCCTTTTACATTACAAGTCATAAGTAAATAGAGGTGTGCAAATCCAGAGGATTTTGAACTCAATACTTTCCTACTTGCATGTTTCAGTATCTGAGCTCTAGATAATAACAAACACAATATCAAAAATATTTTATGTATTAGGTGAAGTGAAAGACAGTTTTCATAAAAATGATCCCTTGGAATATACTCTTTTCCTCTAAGTTAGAAAATATTTTACCTTTATAAAATTATGGCAATTAATTCCTTTGTTAACTGCTTTGTCTGAGGGAATTGTGCTCCCTGCTCCTTAGTGCACCCCTACAAAGAAAAGAGGTTATTTACAGTCCTATATCCACCCTTTCAGCTACAGGAAAAAATACTTCTTTTCTGCTTCACAGTCTATACGTATGCTTTTAAGGGCCAACGTAATTAAATATATGTTATTTATTGTTATATCCAGGTAAGGGAGAGGACAAATAGCTGCTAATTAAAAACAACATGGGTTTTCTCCCTTGTACATGCTGTCATTGTTTTCCTGGTCTGTCAATCAGACTCATCCTTAGGAACATTTTTTGCCTATGCCTCTTCCAAAAATACAGAGACAAGTCAATTCTTATTGATAATATAATACTTTGTGAGTTCCATTAAGTGTTATAATCAGAAAAAAGGATGATAAAATTTTTGAGAAAAAAAATCTCAAGCTAATAATTTCAAGGTTTTACTAGCCTTCATCTTTTTACAAATTTAGTATTAAAGAATCTCAAACATTTTAGAAGTCCAGAACAAGTGGAGATTTTATTGTGAAATTAAAGTTTAGCTTTTCTTTCTATTTCAAAAGGTTTTAAAATGCTTTTGTTAAAGCCAGTCCAAAATGATTGGCCCTGACTTGTCAGAAATGGTAGCTAACCAAAAAACATTTCACGCTATTCCTAGGTTATTTGAGGAGCTTTTTATTGTTACTTTTGCACTTCCACTTTTGTTCTTCTGTTTTGAGTAGCAGTTAATTATTTTATCAAAAATCGAAACAAACCTTAGCAACAAGAAAGTTAATAAAGAAATTCAATGGATTGCATTCACTCGACAGGGATAAATTTCTGAAGCCTGAGAAGTTCCTTTACTGGAGAGTGAAAGGGCACTAATAACCTATTGTCCTTGAGAGCAACACTAAAAGGAAAGAGGAAATAAAACCACTTTCTTTGCTGCAAAATGGTGTTTCATTTTTCTGTCTCCTGTATACACTGCAGCAGACACATGTAAAAAAAACACCTCACCCACCCACCACAAAGTACTCCTTAAGAAGTTAACAAGATCTTTGAAGAATAAAGCATATATCTTTCCTTATGATCCCATTGTGATGAACCTTTAGTCCTATTCTTTTTCAAGGGCTTGCAAGTGATACTCCAAGTGCAGTAAAAGGGAAGACTTGCTGATGTGGCTGGAGTTTAACAGGAAAAGAAGGAGCCGGTGTCAGTTGTATCACCTCACTGTCAAGGTTTATGTTCTTTTCTGTGGATATTGTAATATTTAGCTAATGTCTACTCATGTGGGTTTTTTTCCCATATATCTAGGGAGTGAAAGATTATCTTTACTTTGTAAAATTTGTAATTCATCCTTAATGAAAGTACTGCTTTGCTTGACACACAGCCTAGGACAAGGACTAGGAAACGAGTGAATGTGCAGAGGTGACATTCCACATTTCGCAAACTTATTACATCCTTCTTGATCTATTGCCTTTTGTCATCTGGGGTCTCATCCCAAAGCCCTTACTAAGGCAAAATTCTCTCTGACTTAAAAGCTAAGCAAAGCCTTTATGAATAAATCACCTGAGCTTTTGGTGTCATTGATCACTGAATCAAACTTCCCAATCATTGCAGACTTTTTGGTATTAGGAGTGTGGTACCAAGTTTTGCTGCTTGGCATTGTTACCATTGCATTTTCTAAGCCCTACTCCCATTGGCTGTGTCTTTGCTAATTCACTTTATCATTTCACTGCTTGGCTTGTTCAGATTAAATAATTTCACAGCAACTGGTTTAACCTCTATATTTAATTATTTTAACCGTTCATCCTACCCATGATTTCCCTCTTAATATAAAAATTCCTATCAGAAAGACATAATGTTGGAATCTAAAGAGAAAATAAAACAATTGAAAGGGTGTTTTACCTTTATTGAAGCATCTTAAACAAATGCAGCATCTTGCTGTTACTGACATAAATGGTTTATATTGTTCAAAGTATGAGTGAGTTTCTCATGGGTATAATTGAGGGAATGTGAGCACAGGCATCCTTCCCATTCAAAGCAGTTGAGGATGTCATCCTCAATTTTTAAGTAACAAGAAACACAGGGTCTGATGGAAATAACAAAGGGGATAATCAGATGTTGAGTTGTAGAAAAGGGTAGAATATTCCAGTAATCTTTTATGGAAGTTATTCTGAGATTTCTTTAGATGTATTAGTAGCAAAACCAAATCATTTTATAATAAGTGTTACTATTGCAGGAACTATCACACATCCCGCTTTAGCTGTTACAATTATTTGAAGGCAAAAGTTAAGAGCTGCAAATTAACAAAATTCAGTTATTGTTTCAAAACCTCAAGAATTTTTCCTTTCTTGTTTGATACACATAGCAAAGTTTAGACAGGCTGACATAATTTTCTCTACACTCTAAAATCAAAGCAGCTTTCCTGTTAAATATTTTAAAAATGCAAGTGTTATACAGCAATTTTTATGATTTTACTCCTATTGACAGTAACTTTCAAATTTACAGTTGAACAGATTATCGTCTTCTCTCCTTGATTCTTTCTACATTCTCCCCAGAGTTTCATCCTTATCTTTGAAAATGTGAGTTTGGGAATGAAGGAGTGTGTACCTGGGGTTGTGATGAAGAGCCCAACATCAAAGTTCAGCACCTACTGTGCCACAGACTATTTTATATGAACTTAAACAAGCCTTCCCCCACCTCAGCTTGTTTTCTGTGAAAGAGGCTAGTGATAATTTTTCTTCCATATGTTTTATCTGTTTCATTCAGTGCACAAGATCAAGTGTCAGTGTATGTCCCATTAAGAAGCACAGCAGCTAGCACAGGAGAGCCTAAACTGTTCACTCTTTCAAAAGCAGTAATACTAAGAGATCCAGCATTAGATTAATAAATGTAATGCATCCCAAAATGAGGGAAATAATTTCCATAGTAAACATCTTTATTTTCCTCAAGAAGCTTTACAGAGACATTCAGAGTCACTGATGAGCAATAGAAGCAATGCTGTAAGACCAATAAAATACATGAAAATCAACATAGACAGATGCCAGCATGTCACCGGAGATGGTTTTGTTTAAATTAAAAAGAAATATGAAACGATTTAAAGATGGCTTTTCTTCTAACTAATTCTTTAGGAAATTGATTAGTAACCTCACAGGCCACCCTTTCCTTTGCCTTAGTAATTTACAACTCATATCATTCGTCTCCCACCAAAGCGTATAAAATCAGCAGCTACCACAAATCACTAGCTAGATAAAACCACAGTGTACTTGCTCATTCTTTAAAGAAAATGCACAAAAGTTGATGAATTTGAGGTCCTTGCGCAGAGCTGAGGCCAAGGACAGACTGCACAAGGACCGAGATGCTTTTCAAAGGTACAATATCCTTGCACAGTGAAGTCCTAGGGGCTGAGAATGTCAATAACGTATACTTATACTTTAAAAATTACCCAGTTCCACTTCCAAGAAAAAATAAAATAAAAAGTAATAGAGGCAATTTCTACTGTGAAATGTGAGGTGTAAACAGTTACAGAAGTGCAGGCTTCGGTTTGCCTGAAATGAGATTCCTGAGGGCTTAATCCTGACCTTTGCTGTTTAAACATCTACTATCCTGACCATATTTATAAATATATTTATGGCATATATATTCACACTGTTTATGTACTCAGAGAATGATCTCCCAGTTGCAGAGACAGATCATCTGGCAGAGTTATCATTCTTCTCCAGAGCCAAAAAAAACCAACCGAGATGTCAGAGTACAGAATTTAGCAGTTATAAAAGTTCAATACCATTTTTTAAAACTAATGGCTAATAAAAATACAATGTATCCATTGTTTGGCATATACTTTAAATGCTTTTAATTCTTGAGTGTGCAGAGTGACAGACTTCTCAGCTCGTTGTAAATATTCACCCTTATTCTGTAGCACTGCCTACCCAGAATTTGCACAAGATGGGGCTGAGATGTAGCTGCATGCTGACATGTTCGCAGAGAAGCCCAAATCTGAAGTTTTGCTGAACAACCTCCTGCAGCCTTCAATTACCACTGCAGAACTTTGAAATTGGATCAGCGATGGCTTTTCTGACGAGGAGAACATGATGTGATTTTTATTGTACACAGACAGCTATAGAGCGCCAGGTTACACTGTAACCAGTCTTAATACTTATTTTTAATTATAACTTTGCAGTAAGGAGTAGCGATCGATAGAGTAGTCCCTTTTGTCTGAGTTCCCCAAAAGACAATGACCATCATTCCTCTAGGGAACATTTCACTAAAAAAAAAAAAAAGGAAACCTATGATTCATCCTTCAAAAGAAGATGCAATGTATTTTCTCACTGCTCAGCAAATCCACCTCATTTTTTATATAACAGATGTTCTATCATCACCTTCTATTTTCTACCATGATCAGAATGGCTTAAGTAGTCTCTTCAAACCAGACTCTTTCTTGTTTCCTTGCTATGTGTCTGTGGTTTGTATCTGCATTTGCCATTTGTCACGCTCATTCGATGAAAATCCCGTGGTGCCACAATTCAGGCCATTGCAGCAGCTAATCTCATTCCATATATATTCCTCAGAGTTTCCCTTTTCATCTGACTGGACGTTTTCCACATTACTGCCAGTGCTTTATGAATTCAGCCAGTTACAGACTCTAGAAGAAGGTGGCAGCAGAGTCACAAAGGGGAAGGGTGTTGGGAGATGCTCCCTCCCCAGCTGTACACCCTTTCTCAAGGGTTTGAAAATACACTTGCCATTATGCTTAATTCACAGAAACAGCAGATGCTGCTACTAAGCTGTAGAGAAAAATCCCCTTATTTCTAAGAGATCCCTTAAATNCTTTTTTTTTTCCCCCTAGTTATTAATCATCTGATTTCTATTTTAAGGTATTGGAGTGAATTACTGGAATACAGGATGGAAAAATGCTGGTTTGGATGTGTTGTGCAGGTGAACTTTGCTTAAAAGAAAGAAGGAAGAAATAAAATCCCCCATACAGCATTGCCATCATGCAGCTTGTGAATTAGAGGACTTTTATCAGGGGATATTACCCGACAGTCAGCTTTTCCTCACCTTTCTAGCTTAAGGCAAAACACTGTGTGGATTTCAGTCTCCCATTTGCTTGTCTCCTCTTTGGATAGTCATTGCTGAGCTTTAGGACTTGACATCATATTAAGCATGAGGCGGAGTTTATCCAAGAAATATTTAATAAGAAATATGCCTATAGTACACTTACGAAGCTATCATAATACTATATACAGTTGCCAAACTCCCAGACCTCTTTCAGAATGCATCTTAAAAGGCTTCATATTTCAATGTTGCACATCAGTGTTGTACTTTTTTTAAGGATCCATGGGCATATTTCTTATTCTTTCCTGTATGTATTATTCTAAATGCATAATATGCTTTTCATTAAAAGAGTAGACTTTCATCTCCAAACTAAACTCATAATGTTTGGCTTATCAGGATTTTCACCTGCATTTCAGGAGCAGGAAAATCTATATTTTAAATGCTGTGTGCCCCATAGGGATAACTGAAAGAGCCTAAATAGGCAGCGATTTCTTAGTTTATGCCGGCAGCTATGTTTGTTATCATCCCTTGAAGTGACAGTTGTTCATCACGCATTCTTTTTCTCTGTTTCACGTATTTAACTCCAAACTGTCTTTTGGCTCCATTGAATGGATTGCTAGAAAGTCGATGTTATAAAAAATCCATCTCTGATAAGATTCTCTCAAGAACATGCCACCCAAACGAGCAAAGCCTTTGTCAGTTAAAGCAGCAGAACTGTAGGCAGTGTAGACACCACCCAAAAAACTAATTAAAGTTTATATCAGCCTTCCATACAGAGACTAAGAAAAACAAACAAGCAATCACAGTTAAACTTTCAAATTAGTGTGCAGTTGGAATAAAAATGATGACTAAGGTTGCTAAATGAATGAAGAAAATAGCTTTACTGTTACAATACCCCAGGTTTGGGCATTTGGGATTTTTTTAGAGTGAACATCACTCACTGTATTCAGAAGATATTTCTTAGGCCAAGGTAATACTAGAAGATGCAGAACAACAGCACTAGGATGACAAAAACTATGCTTTTGCTGGGATAAGCAAAGTTGCTTCTTTTTTTTTCATTTTTCAGATGAGAGAGACTAGAAAATTGATCCAAATGAAAGTTTCATGTTTTGTGTAAAACTACATCAGACATTAGCTTTTCCAAAGGTTAATAAATCAAGGGCCACCTAAAATAAAAGCAGACAAACAAACAAAAACTCTGTTGGACAAGCTTACTTCACAGGAAATATAATAAACACGTGAAATCTGATATACCACAAGCAAAATAAAGACTCATATTTTATTCATGTATTCATCAATGGTTTCAAGAGACTACCAGCACAGACAGATTTTTTATGCTACATTAATATTTTATTGGTTTTTATGGAAGGGGAAAAAAATGAACAGTGAGGATAAAGTGGTACAAATAACATTTAAAAGACAAAGGAAGACAAGGGATTTAGAATTAATAAGAATGAACAGAAATGAGAGGGAAATGGTCAAAAAATACTGTGTAGGTCTGGGTGTCACACGCACACACGGTCTTCATGCAGAGCTCACAAGGCTTCGTTTTCCTAGTTTCCATGTGTAAGAAACTCATCAAACTTGTCTCTGACAGCAGACAAATTTATATTCAGAGAAGGAGCTTGCTCCTCGCTTGGGAAAAATGAATGGTCAGAGAGAAAATAAAATAGTGTATCTGAACCTAATTAAACTTTTCTCAAGAGAAATATCAACTGAGCTCACGGAGCAGCATGATGAAGACTAGAAAAGTGCCTGCCCTGGCACTTTCTCTCTTCCTGCACCATTTCAAACTATATTTTTGCCACAAAGTGGGACTTTTCCCACAAAACACGTTTCCAGACTTCTGTCTTAGAAAGGTTGTATCTGTCCTGCTCACCACCTTTTAGCTGCTGCGGTTTTAGCTCATCTGTTGAGAGCGGTGTAGCCACTGCAGTAGAACATTTTCCAGACTGGAAGATGTCTTTATTCCTTACAGGATCACAGCTGGTTTTTTTGTTTGTTTGTTTGATTGTTTGTTCGTTCATTCGTTTGGTTTGGGATTTTGTTTGTTTGTTTGTTTGATTTGGGGTTTTGTGTTTGTTTTGTTTTTCCTTTTGTGTGTGTGGGGTTTGTTTGTTTGTTTGTCAGTTATATTACAGCTGAAAAAATGATGGATTATTACTTCTTATTTGTGTTGGGAAGTCCATGCCACAGCCAAAACTCACTGGAGAAATAAGTAGTTTCTTCTAAGTGTCAGACGGTGTATTGTTGAAGTCAAAACAAAATTGAAGTGCTTTGTCCAAGATCACACTGGCTGGGGAGCTGAGCTGAGACCTGAGGCATGATGTATTCTGTGCAGAGGCTTCACTGCCTACACATGGACCACCTTTGAGATGCTCTGCTCCCACATGGCACCATCTCTGGGTGGAAAACAGGAAAATCCTGAGAAATGTAGGTTTGATACACTTGCACCTCAGTTTTAGGCCTGATTTCTAAAGGCTGGATTTGCTCCTGTTTTATACCCCCTTAAGGATGGCTGCATAAGAGATTTTCCATACCTCTGAGTCCCTGCTGATTATCATCCAAGTACCGAGACAAGTAAGATGGTTTGCTTACAATATTTGTGTTCAGGGTCCTGCATCCTTCATCCTTTATATCGCAAAAAGATTAAGAAGACTAGAATTATGATATACTATACCACATATAGTTTTTAAACATATGAAATTCATAAAATTGTTTAAGTTGGAAAAGACCTTTAAGGTCATTGAGTCCAACCATTAACATGTATTATCTCTGGGTATGTATAACCTGTCCTGTATGGAAAGAAAAGGCATTCCTGAGAGTGTTTGAACTATGAAACATCACTGCATGGGTGGATAAGCCTCACGTGCAAGATATAAATATATATATATGCACACAAATTTATATATATACACTCTGCTCTCAGACCTCTTTCTACAAAAAGATATTGTATAATCACAGTCTGCCATTGTTGAGTGGGAAAACAACTTGGAGGTATTCATAGACATACTCCATTTAAAACTGTTTCTCTAAATATATAAAGAAAACTGATCCTGGAAGAATTATAAAATACAGTAATTGATTAACCAAGTAATTACATCATAGCACTTGTTGATTTTGTTTCTTTGAAAGGGGTCTTTGAGAGCTACTAGTCTCAAACCTGTTCAGCGTGAATGGAAATAAGGCACAACCTAAACCCTGTATCTGTTTAAATTTGGTGTAATCTGTTGATACAGCTACTTCAAATTTGTGCTGAGGCATTTCTTGGCAAAATTTTTCACACAGTTAAATCAGTTTAAATGTTTCCCATAAATTATTTACATGTTTTTGTTTCCATAAACATAAATCCACCAGCAACATTTTAAAACTTTTCATGTTTTTAAAGAAATGTTTGCGACTTCACCTTAATTTGTATATGAAAATGCAAAACCCTTACAAGAAAATTAAAAATGTTATTTCTCCATAATTTTACAGCAGAATAACAAGATAAAAAGAGATACAAAATAATTGTGAAAATATATTTTAAGTAATTTCAGGGTTGTTGCACACGGTGTTAGCACTTTAATCTAACAGCGTGGTAACTCTACATTGGTCCATACAGATGCTTTGCCATGTAAAGGATATTTCATTCTGAATGGAAAATTTAAAAGAATATACCCACCTTTTATCATCTATTCTTTGGTGATACCTGATAATTTATATTATTTGTGCTACAGCCATATTTAACTTGTGGAATGTGAGTTTAACATTATAAAAACACACAGAAAGATACAAAACCTCCTCTGAGGATTTTGCAACCTACTTTTTTTACTATAAAGCGTGGAAATTGTACTGTATTTCTCCTTAGGAATGTCTTTGGGGCTTATTTTGGTTTGTTTTTTAGTCCCTAGTAGTAAAATTTCACAGCACTGACTTTAATGAACTTTGAGAAGATGAGTCACACAGGCAGGAGGTTGGCTGTAGTGGACACCAGAAACTTTGTTCCATGTTAGGAAGCAAGCTGCGTCTGACAAAGCTGTTCTCCCTGTGAATGTTTTAAGCCACCATTGCACAGACTTTGAGCTATACTGGGAACTACTTCAGTTTCTGGATTTTAGTGTCACACACATTTTACTCCAGCACCATGTATTACTCATTGACTGTGCTTCATCCTTTCTTGCATAGTAGACACATCTCATATAATTGGCCAAGGAGAAAAAGCAGCCAGTCTGTTTCTGATAATGGATCAAACATGGATTAATTCCTAGGCTGGACATAGGGCTCAGATGCACTGTAACATATTGTTCCCTCTCAATTGAAAGGGAGCATCTGAGAGAGTCTCTGTGGAGTAGATAGAGGTACACAGTGCCTTGTTCCATTAAAGATGTCATTTTCCTTACAAAGGAAAGGTTATTTCTGGTATTCCTGGTATTGCTTTTCCATTCCTTAGTCATGTGGGATTCATCCAGGCATAGGGAGATGTGGTAACTCCATTAAGTTTGAAAGAAGAAAAAATATTTTTCTATTTTGGGAAATTTAATGTAAGCTTGTTTGGACAGAGACTATTTTTGTCCTGTCTTTGTAAAGCGCTTTAATTAGGTGCCCCATCCATGACCAGGAACTACAGCAACAAAGTAAGATGGAGAATAATTGGTGTGTGAATTCTTCTTTTCTCCAATTTCCTTTATCTACTCCTCAGTTGTTTCCTCTGCCACTACACACTACTCAAGACAAAGAATTCATGCCAGTAATGTCAGGTCATTCAACATTATGATGCTACCTCAGAGATTGACCTCCCAGGTACACATGGCTCAAGAAATTATATGAACACTATCAATAAAGGTGGTTGCTGTCTGAGCTGCACTTATAAGGTGCTCAGTACAGTTCAATACCTAAATGTAAATATTATTCTTCTTTTATATAGTTTTTTACAGTCTACATATGCAGTCTGTGTGCATAATTGTATACTTCTAACATTAGGAATAGAACAGGTCATTTCATTTGAAGATCTCGTGATAGATAAAGGTTTGATCAGTGCTGGCTCCTGATTTTTTCAGCTCATTGAACCAGAGCTTCACTCTTCTATGAGTTCACAGATCTTGTCATGTCTCAGATGAGCCTTCTGTCCTACCTAGACCTGGATAACCAAAGCCAAAATATTTTTTCCCTGATTTCTGTCCTATTTTCTAACTTCAGTTACTGTTCCTTGATCCTAGACTTTTTTGTTTGTTTGGTTGGTTTTGTTGTGTTTTGTTTTTATTTTGTTTATTTTTGTTTTCTTTGGTTGGTTGGTTTGGTTGGTTTGGTTTGTGGGTTTTTTGTTTTGTTTTTGCTTGTTTGTTTTTTAAATGGAAACAAAAAAACAGATCTATTTCAAAGTGGAATCCACTTTCAAAACAAAATAGAGTAGGTGAGTGCCCAAAGTGGAAAACTTTAGGATTTAGATCTCTTTTTTTTATTTTTTTCCCTTTTTTCTTCTTTTCTTTTCATAGCCTCATATCACGGTAGAAGCATTGACTGTAAAGTATCTCTGGAGGACACCTAGCAAAGTCTCCTGCCTAATGCAGAACTGTTACCGGCATGAGATCAGGTCAGCAGTGGCTATCTGGGTGGGTCTTTAAATCCCCCACATCTGGATGATCTAATCCACTGCTTTCTAGTCAGGAATTCTCTATAATATTCATCAACTTCCCAACTGCCAGCACCAACAAGAGTTTACCTCCATGTTTTTATAATTTCCTTTCCAGACAACCTGTCAGGCAAGGTTAGACCACTCTAAGGGGCTGATCATCCATCCCAACAGGCTCTTATCTCACCATGGAGAGGAATCAGTTTAGCCAAGCATAGGTTGCTCTTGGTAAACTCTTGCTGGCTGAAGGACTTCTCAACCTGCCCACATTAGGCAATTAATTCAATGAAGATGTGTTCTAGGACCTTTCTAGGACTGCAAGGAAGCTAATGAGCCTTCATCAGCTCTGCTACAACTGGATATTACTGCTGAATGCAATACACATCACTCAATCTACCTCCACAGAAAAGACACCCAGAGAAGTGGAGCTTAATTTCTTTGGGTTCTCTGAGATATCATAACCATCTCATATATTGCTGCACTACTTTACTAATTATAACAGCAGCTATATATCTCTTGCCTCTTTTGGGAGCTTCTAAACAAGTTCTTAGCTTCCCAGCCAAAGCTTTACGGTTCAATTTCTCCTGGAGCACTAGGAAAAAAAAAAAAAAGAAAGCAGTCATTTGCTGGAATCATGAGCAGCTAATTTGCTGAGTTTAGTGGCATGAAGCCTGAAGATAATCAATCCAGTTCTCTACATATATGAATGCAATACAGCATGCTGAGTATGGTAAATTATGCTGTTCAAAAGATGAAAAATCTTATCAGGTGAAACTGTAGATAAATCCTCCCTGGCAGAATGTTGTACTTCAGAATATCTCCAGGTTCTTTGAAGACTTCCCCAGTGTCTCACGTAGCCAAAATCCAGTCACTGTTGGATAATTCCTCTGAATTAGGATATGTTTATGTTTTCCATCTAGAATAGCAGTTACATTTGCAGCACAACCTTCCAGACTGCTGCAGTCTGTCCTCCTCCAAGTTCGAGTATTAATTTGGACATAACTAAATTCAAAAAGCAACATTTAAATGGTAAAAAATTCCCAGCTCCTTGCTGAATCTTTTTCCTTCATGCACAGCTTTTGTTTTTGGTTTTGAGCATTATCTAGTTCTTGCTTCCATTACAAATATTATAGCAAAGTTCACCTTCTGTTGCAGCTAGCAACCTTCTTTTCTGTTTCATCCAGCTGTAACCAAACCAGATTTCTTAGATACATCAGCCAGTAGAGGTACTTTTCTCTATCAAGCACATAGCTTAGCTCATTTCAGGCACTGAGATAGATGATATAAATGTGAGCTGAGACGGGCAATATAAAACTGCCTAAAATCCTTCTGAGGCTGTATAACTTCATAATTCTCCTGAGGTTCACTGAACAGTAATTTCTCTTCTTCTTTCTCCTTTTAGGTGGTTTTAACTGACGTGACCAAAACTTATTGCCTGAAAGTAAAAAGGAAAAAACCCTACTGTATATTTTACAGCTAGGTTGTAATTGGAGAACTGCACTTTACTAGACCTGCCATAAAACCTCTTCACTGATTTCCGAGCAGTGAAATATATACAGACCTCAGATGGAAGGAAAAAAACCAACCAAACAGAGGAACCATTTTCACACAGTTGACGTTTAGGGCTGCACTGGGTCTTTAAAGTGAAATCCTGAGTAGGGAATTGATTCACAACATCCCTCAAAATGCCAAAGAGTTATGACTCTTCAAGGTCTGGAAAAAAGAAGATTTGGGGAAATTTGCTCCCCTTCTCGTTTTAATATCTTGCTACAATAGTGAGACTTCTCCACAGTTGTCCAGAAACTTTATGGGAACCCAGAAATCTTCTATATTTTGTTCTCTTCACATTCTTCACTTTGCTATGAATAGCAATTCTTATGAAAGCAAACAAGCAGTATCCTTTTCAAAGTTTAATTGCCTTGGTCAAATTTTAGGCACCTACAAAGCAATGGCTTCATTCCTCAGTTCCTTGAGGTAGTTCCATGTTAACCTACAAAGCCAAGGTACCTACTGGAGAGCATGAAAGGGTAATGTAAGCTCCTGAATTCAAGCTCTTTAATTTAAACAATTTTGCATAAATAGACATCTGCTCCCTTTTTTTTTTTTTTTTTTCACTTAATGGGTGTGTATAATTTTAGGAATAAAACCTGAAATAAGCTTTGATTGCAAAGTTTCAGATTTCCGATCTCTTTTAAGCAGAAAAACAAATGAATGGAATGTTCAGCCTCATCATTTCTTTTCAAGTGCATATGTAAGATCACAGGAGTAGAGCAGACTTGTATGAAAGTATTGTGGCCCACTGGCCTCTGTACAGGAAAAAAAAAAGAAAAAGGAAAAATAGTATTATTCAGCTTTATTACACTAATATACTGATGCCTTCTCAAGGCATCTGTAATGCCTCTGTGCATCTGAACTGAAGAGTAAAAACTAGCATAACGATGTTGTGCTCTCTAATTACAGAATTGTGAATGATGCTGGTAATAAAAATAGTGTCATAAAAGAGTAAGAAAATTGCTTCCCCATAATAAAAAATGTCTCCATTGGGGTCATATTTACTTTTTATTGACTGACAAGGTCTCAGTAATATATTGTTAACTGACTGTTCCTCAGATCCTGAAATGTCTTCTCTACTCACATACATATTTCTAGCTTGTTAGGGTAGCAGCATGACAGTACAAAGGACTGGGATGTATGTCTGTGCATTGTAAGCATAACTTTTAGATTCTCTGTGTCAGGATTTTATGATCAGATAGCAGAGCTAAGTAAATGGTTGTGTTCTACATCTTCCCCCAAAATAATAAAGACAATGTCTGAAGCAGCTCTGGATACAGGAAGACTCTGCAAAGCTCTTCTGAGTTTTTGAAAGGTATGATTGGAAATATCTGCTGCCTTTTTGTCTTGTGTTCCTCAAAATCTGATCAAACGTTAAAGATGATCTGAATTTACATGGGGCAAGAAAGCGCATGCTTCCGCCATTATCTCCTTTTCTGCTTCCTTATAAATCCAAACTGGATAGCATCCAATTTCTCATTGCAACTGCCTCTGGAAATGAAAGAGCCTGAATAGAGGAGGAGATGAGCTGCTTTAAATGCTTTTTCATAGTTCTTCTCACTGCTATGAAAGCTTCATTAAAAGCTGCAGCTTGCTTGTATTCTAACTCTTCCAAAGTAATAAGCATATAATTGTGATGAAAACTTGGGAGGAGTGTGTCACTGCAAGCCATTACGGCATCATTTTATTTCAAGGTCCTTTTGCATTTTCTTGGGAATCAGAGACCTCTGTCATTCACATCTGAAGAAAATTCAGAAGAAATCATGTCTTTTTAAACAGGACACTGAAAATTTGCAATGTCAACATGTCTGCATAGATTACTTCTTCATGGACCACTGACTGCGAGTACGTGTTGTGTAGCATAACAATTATTTTGCCTTTTTTTGTCTTCTTAGCTTACA
This sequence comes from Chloroceryle aenea, assembly GCA_013399075.1. Classification (NCBI taxonomy): domain Eukaryota; kingdom Metazoa; phylum Chordata; class Aves; order Coraciiformes; family Cerylidae; genus Chloroceryle; species Chloroceryle aenea. The sequence continues at coordinate 58,998 of VWZY01005013.1, read as the reverse complement.
TTCAGAATACGTCAGATACAGTGCTCACCGCTGACACACTAGGAGCACTTCTGCATTTATTTTGATTTGCTGAGATGGAGAAACATGAGTAATGATGAAGAAAATTTGTGATGCCAGAATTTATTACAGCCTATTCTAAAAAATTCAGCTGCAGTGCTAAGATCCACACATGCTATAAATGATTACACAGGCTTCCTTCTAATATCTGCTGTGGTGCGCAACGATCTCGCCTGCAGATGATAATAAGTGCTCTTTTGAAATAGCTGGAAGGGATCTCAGACAGCAGGGCTAGATGCATGCATTTCATAACACCAAGGATGACAACAATATTCAAAGCTCTTAAATCACCCTCCAAAATGTCAGGTCTTCAGTATCAAAAATCCACTTCATGGATTCACCAAATTCAATCCAATCTCATATCTACTTATGAAAGGCCACTTTTGAGGTCCTAGGACATACTCTGTATGCATGATGGAAGAAAACAGAGACTTCTGCAGACTTCTAGGCTGAAGCTCTGTGTTATTTCTTTTCTGATTTGCTCCACAAACGACAACCTCAAGCATCCCAAGTGAGGAAGGAACACACTATTTACAAGATTTGAGATTGCTCCCACCTAAAATGTAAGGGTAATTCTTGAGCTGAACCTCTATTAGCTAAGTAAGCTTTGTAGGAACACTGATAAAGATATTTGGAAAGTCAGGCGTTGATTCTGTTAAAGTGAATGTATGTTTCTGTAGCATGTATTTTCTGTTCAATATGTTTCCAAGCCATGTTTCCTTGTCTTCTTTCAGTCTGCAGCATTAGTTATCCTATGTAAGGATATATGCCTCCTGAAGAGTCATTCTGAATTTTTGCTCCATCTTCTCGTTTCCAGTTGGCATCTGGCATCTCAGTGAAAAATCCCTTCTAGTTTATGATGAAACAGAATTGATTCTTATTTCATAAAAAACCAAAACTATGAATTGTAAATGGGTGGGTTTTTCCACAGAATCTTGATAGGATCAGTTTTCCAGCTTTCTCCAAGCTAACTCCACACCAGCATTCAGAAATAAGAAAGTATATTTACCTTTGTTAATTTGCTTTCACCATTTGAGAAAAATAAATGGATATTCCAGAATAATAAAAGTAAAACCCATAGTGAGGCTAAAATATCTCCTTCTCCCACTGATTCAGTGGAAATTTCCTGTCATGTTAAATAAAGCTGGTAAAGCTGGTGGAAAGTCACTGCTTTACTTTATTCTTTTTTTTTTTTTTTTTATCAATAAAAATCTTGCCACACAAAAACTACCCTTAAGATTTTATCCTTTGTTTGGGGGGCTTTCCTGACAAAAAGGAAAAATATTCGCAGCAAGTGAAACCTTCAACACCACAGACATTACCCTAACTCAAAGAAAAATGACTGCAGAAAGCAAATCTCATTGTAGAATTGAGGGTGGGGAGTGCTTCTAGAAGAAAATTTTGAGTTACTTCCCTCCCATCTTTTTTTATTTCTCTGCTCAATTCCTAATTTTCAAGCAATAAATGCTGCAAGAGGTGCAAGCGCCTGATGATCTAGAAGTAAATCCCAAATTTATGACCTGCTGTCCTCTGTCAAAAGACTGTTCAGCTATGAGAGCCAACACAGCTGGACAGGGAGTTTTGAAATGTGCTCCTGAACACAGATGTGGCTTTTTTTAATTTTTATTTAATACAGGCTGCATTTTTCTTCCCTTTGTTCTTAATTTCAAACTCCAGAAAGGCAATGAGTGAAATGTTTGCTTTGCTGTCTGTGTGCCACAATATACGAGTTTTCATCAAAAACCTCAAATATTTTCAGGTAGAGTAATCTCTAGACACTCCCAGAAGCAATTAACACTGTCTGGTTTTGTAAATGCATTCTGCCCATACCTGTTTGTCATGTGAACTGTACAAATATTATTTTCAGGGTTTCTGGTAAAGCTGTGATTGCTTATCCCAGGGTGACGAAACTGACTGGGCAAGGTGAGCTTATGAAATGGTTTGGTATTGCCATTTGAAGCCACGACATTTTGCTAACAAGCGTCACTGGGGACTGAGCTGGGTAAGTCTCTCACTTGATGCTAAGTGAGGGAAGAGGAGAGAAGGAGGCTCTGACTCTGAATGGCGGGCATGCTTTTCTTCCCCTCCCTAGACAAAATTTCCCAAAGAAAAGAACCTTGAAGTATGACCCTTGGGCTTGGGGTTTTTTTGCTCCATTCCCTCATGATTGACCTATAAGTAGAGGGACAGGGTTGGCTGTTAGAAATTACAAAAAAAGGAAAAGAACCAGTTTGTGGGATTTTCCTGACAAACAAAAATCAATTCCAGAAAGATAACCCATTATCATAAGCTTATAAAAATCCTTTTTTTTTTTTTTTGGTATTAATTTTCCATTATGGATAGCAATTTGCAAGTTGCTTTTTGCCAATTGCAACAGCACAGGATCTGCTGCTGAAGTGGAAGCACTTAGGCTTTGTCCTTAAATATTTATTAGTACAAGAAGCAGTGTACCACAATGTTCTGGCTTTGTGTCACATTCGATTCGCTTGTGCAGGTACAACCTGTAGGCAGCTGTTACACCTAAGAAACAAATCAGTCAAAGGACTGAGAGGCACTAATGCAAACCAGCCCTCGCCAATGATACGTGCAGCGTTCTAAAGCGACTGGCACATTTTTGCTTTGTGCTTTGCATTTTTTGCTACATGTCATAGGTTTAGCAGCTTGCAGCACAGGAATTGAGTCTGCTATGTGTCACTTTAGGCATTTGAGACACTTATTTGATTTATATGTACTTCTGTGTAATGTCGGTGTTTCCAAGGTATGCGAGCAGAAGTTTTTGTTCCATTTGGTTCCTCACGAATTTATATGAATTAAGTAATTATATGTTAGCTTTCAACAAGAGGGAGAAAGAATCCTGATAGGATAGAGCAATACTGAAAGTAAGGGCTTATAAGTGTCTTCAGGCTTGGCTAAGGTCTTAACCCTTTTAATGTTCTCATAACCCTTCCTTCAATGACGGTGGCATCCACTGTTTCAATATAAAATACTCTGAGAAAAGAAAATCAAGTGCTTCAAATACCTCTGCCTCAGCCTTTTCAGTCATGACCCATTTTCAGAATTACTAAAAGAAAAAAAATAATTATTCTGTCCAGTATTTTTTTCTTATGAAGCTGCTGCATTATGGGAGTTGTAGGAGCCCTCACTCAACAGTGCCAAAGGCAGTGCCAAAATGAAACATTAAGACAATTAAGATGAAATCATCATCTGTGGGCAAAGCAAAGCCGTGTGATAACTCCGTATCAGTGAGGGTTTCATACAAAGCGGCTTAAACATCTGAAATAAATGGAGTTGATTAAGGTGAACCAGGGGCAACTCAGCCACCAGCTCTTCTAGAGCCAAGCAAGGAGGAGATACAGTTCAGTGGAAGGACAGCAATGCTTCTTTGTTAGCAATGAACTCCTCTAAGCTCAGAAACAGCTGCCACGGCAGCAATGAGGAAACCCATAACTACAAGGCACTTTCTGAGAAGCCACCTTGTCTACAGGTCCAGCTTCCAGATGGTGTGTCTCAGCCTGAGGACCTAAAAGCATACACGGGAGATGAGGGAAAGTCAGACAGTCCTATGAGCTGTCAAGTAGAGAAAGTGTCCCCAGGAGATGACTGGCAGTTTAGCACAGCAGATGAGAGAGTATAAACATAAAAATGGAGGCAAACAGAGCAGATGCAGGGAATCTAGCTCATCATTTTTCTCTTGTGATATATCTGTGCTCTGGTTTCAATTAGCTAGGAAAGTAGCAAATTGTCATTTCAATTCAGACTCCCAGGTTTGGGGAGAGAACTGTGCAGAAGATTAAAGAAGATATCTTGCAAAGAATATGAAAAAAGGAACAGAGCATCTTTATGGCACACCTGCAGATGATTCGTATTATCCTCTTTATGCCTACCAATGCTTTCATTCAAAGATAACAAAATACTAGTTGTGTCTGCATAGACTCCACAGTTTTGGATTAGCCTTTAGAATCACGTCTTAGCTCAGGGCTTCACCTCACTACAAGCTGTCTGAGCACCAGTGTCAGGTGTGCTGGGAGACCCACACATTGAGCTTTCTTGCCTGTGTCTGGAGAGGCTTTACTCTGTTCTTGATTGTGCTTGGCTCCATGACCAACCTACCCAGCACTGACAATGTATATGAGTTTACACTGAGCATGCAAACTAACTGAACTGCTAAATGTCCTCTGGTGCTTCTCCAGGGATTCCACCATGAATGCTGAAAGAAAAAAGTAGCTGCTCATGAGCATCTGAACTTAAAACAATGTTTGGCCAGTGATAGATTTTCTAGAGGTTACTTCTCTGAGAGAAGTGCCCCTGGTTACCCTTACACATGTGCTAAATACCTGCTAACATGTGCACAGGCTTCAGAACTCCAGCTCTAAGCAACCAGAAATGTCCAAAGCCAATCTTAATAACTGAGCCTTAAATTAGTCCTTTTATTTGCAAACACACAGTTGTCAGGAAAGGTCCCTGAATGCATGTAACAAGCAATGCAGAGCTGTTGGGCCATCTCTTCACTAATCCCTCATGTCTAAGTCCAAGTTAATCCAATCTAATGGCTTCTTTTTTTGAACACAGGGAGCCCTTTTTATCTGTAGTTAACTTCACATTGCCAGATAATATTAGATGAGCACCTCTTTTCTCCTCATCTTCAGAGGTTAGAGCCTGTGTCCAAATGTAGGGGCCTTGATTCCAGTGTGTGATTCCCAATTTCCCTTGTGTACCCGGGACAATTTCCAAGCTACAATGATTCCAGCATTTACCATGTGCAATGGCAAAAGAAATCTGCCTGCCAAAAGCAGATGCTTCCAGGATCTCTTTGCTGTAGTGGCAACTGTGTATGAGGGAATTTGTCGCATACCCCCTCATGGTAAAAGTAACTAAAGCAGAGTAACTCGAGATGGTATTTAATGATTTTATGATGACTGTTGCATACCCAGGCAGAAGTCCTTGCACAGATGCTGGTGATGGCTATTAATACAGGGGAATGTAAATGTGTGGAAAGCACCAGAAGAATCAGAAAAATGGGTGATATTTTTAATTGCTACTGAAGACGGAGACTAAATTATAAAAAAAATAAAGTGACTGGATGATGAAAAACAGAACTGGAACCATAAAATAATTAGCTAAAATACGCTGGTCAACATCAATTTCTAAAGCATGTAATAGGCATATCCAGAATTAGTTCACTGTCTTGACTCAAGAAGAACCCAGAAGATAAACTGGGGATGTCAGCAATGTCCCCTGTCCTCTGTCACACCCAATCAATCCTGACCAGACCACTGGAGCACACACATCTCAATGCTTAGGAGTACACAAGGGTAAGACTAAGGAGGTCAAACCAACCGTCTGAGAGATTTGGCCAAACCCTTCCCCTTAAGGGTTTGAATTTTACTACACTGATTTTCTACTGCTGTACTACTTCTGTGTCCTCTTCAGCTTAGTTAGGAAACATGCTCTTTTCTTTATCAGTTCATTCAAGAGTTTGTCATCAAAACTCGTTCTTTAAAAGAAAGGCCTTTGCACATTTGAACCTCTACACTGGGGAGAGCAGGAGACATAAAGCTCAGAGCAGTGCTGGTCCAAATCCTCCCTGGGGAAATCAGAGTGTAAGCAACAGAAATGACTGTAACAGGGATTGCAAAACCAGTTTTAATGTAATAAGGTAGGATATTTTTAGTATCACAGATATTTGTTATCATTTGCAACCTATGATTGGATTGTTGGGGATACTTTAAATGATTTGTCCACATTTTTATGTGCTTTTAGAGAATTACAAAAGCTGTTTATGGATTAGTTTAAAATAAAAAACTTATGCCATATGAGTTCAGATGTTAATCATCTCCATACATTCCATTATAATGCCCACTGCGAGTTCTGGTTTATAATTTCACTAACACACCAGAATTTTCAGTGCTAATTTTGAAGCAAAGCTTGAACCTTTACTGGATTATTGCAAAAATCAAAGCACCTAAACCCAAACATATGATTTTCTACCTCTATGAAGATTTTAACAGTAGATGGAAAGCTTACATTTATTCTTCAACTTTCAATGCTTTTTGAAGAAAAATCTGATAAAAAAGTGTGTCACTGACAACTGCATTATCCAACTTATATGATTGGTAAAAAAACATCTGTGCATGCTTTTCAACAAGAGAAAAATGAGTTTTTTCCCTACTTTCTAATTTGTGGGTTAAATCTGTTCAGGGGATTGAGAGGAGGAGGCTCACATGGCTGGGATTTAGAAGATGTTGTAAATTGGAAATCAGCTTTTTGATGATGAGGCATAGAGAATAAAAGGCAGGTTTGTAGAGGGGAAAGAAAAAGTCTTTACAAATTGTTGTGTCAGCTGAGTAAAAATCTTTCTGGGAACTTTCCTCTACAGCTAGCTGATCTTTTCTGGAGACCTGAAAAGGAAGGAAATAGGAGGTTATTTGCCCCAACTGAGAATATTTTACAATAGTTGCTAGTATAACAATGGGCAGAAAAATAGACTGATCAGGGAACAAGGGGTACATAATGGGCAAAAATTTCTCTGCAGTGACCCAGACAGGGAAACCAACAGCTTGAGGTAGCTGGTATTCAAGACATTGGGAGTGTTATAGCTATATGCATATCAAAAGCTGTGATTTTCTCTGGAAATGAGTGGAAGTTTCTCTGACTGATCCCACCTGATATTTTCTCCAGTAAGTCTCTACAGCCATTGGCCTTCTCTATTAATTCTTCACTGATGTTTTTTTTTTTCCCCAAATTAGAGCTACTACTTTGAGAAAAAAATAAAGCTTGTTCCTCCATCTCTCCACCTCAGGCTTGAAGCTTTGGCTGCTTAATGTCTTATCCCTCCTTAACTTTTAGAAACTATGTTTTGTTACATGGTGACAGTTCAGCAAGCATTTCTGTGCAAGCCCAGGAGAAGATGAATGTTAATTAGCTCTTTTAGTCTTTTTAGGGTAAAAGTTCCAGTTGCAGACATCTCCCAAAGAAGAGGCTCTGTAGGCTCTTTTATGTAGGGTTCCTGTTAAACAACCCTTAATCTTCTTTATCCGGCCCTTTTTAGGGCAGAGAACACTATATACCTAGAACACATTATATACCTAGTATGAAGACTTCTTTCCTAATTCAAATACAGTTTGAATATTTCTAGGTGAAGTGGGGACTAAAGGGACCATGTCCAACAAAGTGCTTCCTAAGAAAGAGCAGTGTGGTCACCATACAGTCAAACCTTGTCCTAGCAAATAGGGAGATGTTAATGCATGATACAAGACAGAACTTTCATACTTTCATTATTAGAAAGTTGATGTCTTTAGGACATAAAAAGTATGTGCAGATGAAGGATGCCTCAGATCATGGAAGACCTTGAAACAGTAGCTCTTATTGGTCAGTAGCTACAGATTTTAAGGGAGTGAATTATTTTTTTTTACTTTGCTGGCTTCATGGAATCATAGAATGGTTTGGATTGGAAGGGATCTTTAGAGTCCATCTAGTCCAACACACCTGCAGGGAGCAGGGACATCTGAAACTAGAGCCACATGAGACCTAACCAGAAATGTTTCCAGAGATGAGGCATCTATCAGTTCTCTAGGCAATCTGTGCCAGTGTTCACCACCCTCATCTTCCTTATATCTTGTCTAAATCTTCTCCCTTTTAGTTTAGAACCATTACCCCTTCTCCTGTCACAACAGGGCCTACAGGCTTCTCAAGTAGAATTTTTGAAGACTGTTCACTGTTTGAAAGAAATGAAAATTACATCCAAATTCTATTAGTTGAGTCTGTAAGTCTGTTATTTTGTGGCTAACTCTGTCTTTCTCTATCTGCAAGATAAATTTCTCTAGAGATTAATCTGATCATCTATTTATTTATTTATTACCTTGATGAAGCAACTAGTATACCAGAGCCTCTGATAAATTTCTCACTCATTTTACAGTGCTTTAATGTCTTTTTTTTCTCCCCCTACCTACACACATGCTGGTCTTGTGAGGTTATTACATGATTTTTCAGGAAACTGCAATATTGTTTATGGCTGTCATGTTCATAAACTGACTAGATGATCCACTCTTTGTCAATTAAACTGAGTGGAAGGGGTGGGGATGGGGAGATGATCAAGCAGTAGCCTGAGAAGAAAAATTAAACAAGAGTAAGTCACTTTTGATAGAGCATCCTTTATGGGAGCTTAGCTGCCCAAGAGTTTTTCTACTCAAAACTGCATTTGAAATGAAAGTCTCCTCATTTTGGTAGAACATGAATTATCTACTGAGCAGTGGGAGGACTCAGTCCCTTGAGTGTGTTTGATTACATAGATCAGGTGATGTATGCATGTGCACTAGCAGTTGGTGGCCTTAACCTTATAGAACATCCTAATTAGATATCCCTTTTCCTGTTGTCTTTGGCAAATAAATTACTATCATCATTTTCACAGATTATGAAAAATACCCTGCAAATAGAACATCTGCTTTTGATTAAACACATGCAGAGATATCTCAGCACATACCCATTAATCAAACCTAAACTTTGCTTTTTGCCTCTTCTTGTTAGTCAAACAATTGTTATAAAGATCTACTTTTTGTTCCATAAATGAGTGGTTAAAAATTTACAGGGAGGCATTGTGGTTGTGGAAGGACCTGGAAACATTAAAGACTTTTTTCCTTATATACTCCCTCACTTGTACAATTCATTTTGGCGTCATTTTCAAAATGAGTGTCCAGCTATTTGAGATAACACAGCTAGGGCTGAATGCCTCTAAACCCAACACTTCTAGAGGTTCATCACATTATTATTACGCTCATTGCTGAGGAAAGAATGATTCACTGCCTGCAGAGGTAACTGCAAAGATGCTTTGGGATTCTTGGAAAGACTCATATGAGGGAAGAGATGAAGGAACATTTCCTGTCTCCAGCTCTTCCAAGTTCTGTCAGAATTAGGTGAAGAGTCAAAGCTGAAGATGCCTTAAATGTGAAGGTGATAAAAAGTCCTAAAATGTAGGGTCAAAAATGTGCTAATTAGGTAACAATTAATTTTGAGTGACCTCTAGTGGTACTTTCTCACAGTTTACTTTCAAACAGTTACTTCTAACAGTAAGTGAAGTTCAGGCTTTGTGTTAAATGCATTCCACGCGTAACAGGTTAAAGAATCTGTTGCTAAATGGGGAGGCCACATCATAGGCTTGTTTTTCGAAGTAAAGCTCTGATCACTTGGTAAAGACAATCCAAGTGTTCTCAATGTGTACCTTTTTTGCTAAAATAATTTATTATTACACCAGGAAGAGCAGTACACTGGAACCCAATCCACAAGAGAAGACTTCCTTGTGTGAATAAGGAGTATGACTGTGCAGCAACCAAAAGATATGATTTTCTCCAGATGCCAGTGCACTGTTACTAGCTTTAACCAGACCCGTATGGGCAGTAAGGTCTGGGATGATGGTTAAATCCACCTCCTATGGTAACCCTACCTGCAGCAGTGGTATCAAAGACAGAGTGGGACTGCAGTCTTGGCTGTGCAGTGTGACATGCAGACATCCAAAGAAGGCAGCTGTGCAGGATGCAAGTTGAAGATCAAATGAAGAGGAGTGCGCATAGTAAAAAGTGTGGATTGGCCATCTTCAAATGAGATATACAAGCTCTTCTAGTTATTTGAAGTTTCAGGTGATAAAAAATTATTTTTCATTTCCTTGAAATATGAGGATGCACTGTCTGTCAGTAGGTCAGCTCTGAGTGCTTTGCAGCAATTGCACTTACCACATTCCCTGTCTGATGGGAAGGCAGGACAGGTATTAGCTAATTTGCCATCATGTACATGAAGATCTGTACAAATACTAGTGTTTCTTTCTAAGTCTCTGTCTCAGAACTCCCACGCACCTGTGATTTTTCCATTGGCACATGTGCAACTCAGAAATCTAGTTCCACAGCTGGTGCCAAAGGATCACCTGGAGGTGATACATAAGATTAGGTCCCTGAGTACTTATGATTAAAAAAAAAACCCTATGAGGTGGTTTATAAATGTGGTAGAATGAGCCCAAGTGTCTGGATTAAAAGGGTCAAGTCTCACTTTCCAAGTGAGATGAGTATCTGCATATTAATCGTTATGTATCTCAAGGTGATGTTGAGAGAGGGATAGACTGTTTCTGTGGCCGCCCTTGCTCTCCTATGGATGGCTTAGAATTGTCTTACAGGCCAGGAGCTTCCCTGCAGACAAACCAGCTCCCTAGATAAATAGGTATTAAATCACAGGAAGGATAAAGCATTTTCTCAAGGTAACCCTGTGCAATGATGGAGATCATGGGAGCGATCAGAAGATTATTAAGAAGTGTCACATCTTCCACAATGGAAATTTTGCCTTTGGAAACTTTCTTAACATCTAGACCTCCCAAGGGGCCTAGTTTTGTAAGTCTCTTTTCCTCCAGTTTACATGGAAGATGCTCAGGCTCCCTCAGTGGCAGTGTCTAATTGCAGGAGGTGAGGCATTATGGTAAGGGTAAGTTTCAGGTAAATGATACAAATCTTATATTCTCAGATGCCCCAGGACACCAGTCAGGTAATAAATTAATCCCTTTACCTTTTCCTAAGTCCTTACCTTCAGGTGAATTTGAAGCACGTCCCAAGCAGAAATGCTCAGTGTTTGTTCTGTAAAAGTCAGGGGGAGTAAGGCATGTCTCATGTGGGCCGAGGACTTAAAAATCAACAAGCAAGTAAACATAGACCGTAAAGATTTACTGTGGTCACACTTACGATCCCACAACCCCACAAAAAGTCACAGTAAAATATATGGGTTTCTTATGATCTACAGATTTGCAGACTTTAAATTTGCACAGGTATTAACACTGGTATCAAGAAATAATAGAAAAGGAATATAAATGAAGAAATATTCAAATGCCTTCCTCAAAATGCACCAGACCTGTACGATGACATGTGACCTGTCATTTAGATATTAATTTTCATGAATTGTCTTAGATTATTGAGATATATAGAAAGTCACTTTTTATTTGCATTCCCTGTATGCATCAGCTTTTGATCATGAGTTTTGATCAAATTGTAGCCAACTGACACTTTTCTTCACTAAAAAGATTTAAATCCAAAGACACTGTTAGAATATATGACATAATTATTTTGCCTAATGGAAAAACATTCATTTTGATAGCAGTCTTAAATTACTGCTGCCTTAAAGGCAAATGCTTTAGTATATCAAGGATTTGAAAATTAGCTGATTAGTGGTGTAAATCTTGAGCAGGGAGGGCAAGGAGAGCTTGTATTTGGTCGATTATTTAATTCATCATCAAACAACTTACAAGTATTTAATTGTCTCTTTATTTATTGGGGTTTTTTTCATGCATACATGTCCTGCTTGTCTTATAGGCTGAATTTATTTGTTTCTCACTTAATTAAAAATCTGTTAGATCTTTTATTTCATATATTTGAATAACAGAGATATCCAATAGTCTTCTGCAGACAACATAGTAAATTTTACTAAATACAAAAATCCCCAGTATTTTTAATCTTTTTAAGGTTTAAGCATTTTGATAACTAAATCTGGCTCTGTAAGGTCACAGTAATTTGTTTTTAAAAAATACATTTATTAATTCTCAATTATTTCCTAATACAAGTCATGTTTGGTTTTAATATAATTGGGGATTGCTATTATTAACTGACTTGGCCCTAGGACAAAGTTGTGAACCTTTCAAAACACACAGGAAAAAAATGTCTCTCTAGCTTTATGGCAATATAAAAGTAAGTAATTTGATCTCTTTCTCTAGAATCTTGGTGCTCTGAAAACACTTTTAAATCTAGTTTACTTACAGTCAGTGGTTAACTTTGGCATGACACGCGAGTTTGTACTTAATCAATTTTGTGGTGATCTGCTCCTTTGTTGCTCTCTCTGCCAGAGTGGGGGAAAGGTGGTTAAACACAGGAGCTGATGGAAAATCTTCAAATGAAATGTCTTTTTTCAGAGCATAGCAGGGCAGCTCTGACAACCAGGTTTGCCTGTCAAAGGAGAGCAAGCTGCTGTTCAGTGGTACTGACTATAGGCAGAAAAAGGCATGAGGAACTCAAGCAGTGATTTAGCTTTAGAAAAAAAAAAAAAAAGCAGAAAAATAAACAAGAAATCACTCAGATTTACAGGCTGTAAGAAAAACTGTAGGGAACTTCTAAGAAACCATAGAAATACAGCTTGTACAGCTTTTATTTGTACAGCTCCTATAGGCTATTACAGAAGATGATCAGAGGGCTGGAGCACCCCTCCTATGAGCACAGGCTGAGAAACTTCGGGTTGATTGTTCTGGAGAAGAGAAGGCCCTGAGGAGACCTTATTTCAGCCTTCCAGTACTTCAAGGGGCCTTACAAGAAAGCTGGGGAGGGATGTCTTACAAGGGTTTGTAGTGACAGGATGAGGGTAATGGCTTCAAAGTGGAACAGGGGAGATTTAAATTATAAATTAGGAAGAAGTTGTTCACTATGAGGGTGGTGAGATACTGGAGCAAGTTGCCCAGGGCAGCTGTAGAACACTGGAAGTGTTCAAGGCCAGGTTGGACAGGGCTCTAGCGGGAGGTGTCCTATGACTGGGCCGGAATGGAACTAGATGACCTTTGAGGTTCCTTCCTACTCAAACCATTCCATGATTCTATGATTTTGTGATTCTATGATTCTATTCATTTTTTAGGAAAATTACATAACCTGGATCCCTGGGGTTTGCTTGGATTATGGTTTAAACTTGCAATGGTATATGGCAGGTGCAGCTGAAACTCTGTTTTGGATTACAATCCAAGCTTTCCAATTAATAATAGGCAGCTTTGAAGATGCTTCTTCACAAAGATTGCCACCATCTTCTGCATCTGTTTTTTGTGGGTATTTTTATTTTTAGTTCATCGGAAAAATAGCAATGAAAGATGGATTTAAAAAAAAAAAAGTTTGTAGATGAAAAAGCCATATATGACAGACTTTACAGAGAAGTGAAAAGAGAGAAAGATTTCAAAGCCTTCTTATTCTTGAATAGTAGTTTATGCAACTGCTGTTGAAAATACGATGCAAAGGAATTTTTGCTTACCAGTAAGCCTACAGTTTAAAGATTTATGCTGCAGTTACAATGCTCTAAGTCTTATGCTTTCCACAAGCAGAGAGATGGATTCTGAAGTCCTTATAAAGCCTCTGCAGAACATTGCCTGTCTACCACAAACTCCTGAATAGAACAATTTAAGACGCATATCAGAAACCAGCTAGAAACTCTAAATTTTTGGCATGCTTGAAAAGGCTGGGCTTGTTGTTATGGTAATGCTATGAAAAAGACTCTCAGAAATCAATTTGTTTTGTGTGTGTATAATTCCTCAAACAGAGAAAGAAGCTGCTGGACGTTGGGTAGATGAGGGAACTGCCAGTAGAGAAGCTGCTGCGCTCCAGTGAGGCCTATAAAATGTGCCAGCATGTAAAAATCCAGGGGCTTGATTGCACCATGTTGGGAGGGTGTGAAGATGCTAATGGCACAGCTCAGATGATCTCAAAGGGTCTCTCACAGCAGTTTTTTTCCTAAATTGTACTGTACTAAGCCCAGTAAGGACAGAGCCATGGCCTGCATTTATTGCAGACTCTTGGGGCCTACAGATGAGAGCTGTAAAACTACAAAAATCAGACAAAACTTCAAGCTACGTTGGAAAGTAACATTACAGTAGCAAAGGGAAAAGAAAGAGTCACAGATGAATTTGTCAAGACAAAAACTGTGCTGAAAGAAAAAAGGTAAGAACATTCATAATTGTACTGAATATGGACAAAGAAACTGTGCCAGGACAAGTCTGCACAAGGGCAACTCTGCTGGTCAGCTCTGTATTGGGTCTGCTCAGTGCCGGGACAACTCTGTGCCAGGCCAAACACTGTGCCAGGACAACTCTTTGCCAGGACAACTCTGTGCTGGGCTAATTCTGTGTTGGACCTGCTCAGTGACAGGCCTAACACTGTGCTGGGTCAACTCTGTGCCGGGCCAGCTCTGTGCTGGGCCAACTCTGTGTTGGGCCAACTCTGTGCCAGACCAGCTCTGTGCCAGGCCAACATTGTGCCAGGACAATTATGTGCCCGGCCAACTTTGTGCCAGGCCAACACTATGCCAGGACAACTACGTGACAGGACAACTCTGTGACGGGCCAGCTCTGTACCAGGACAGCTCTGTGTGAGAACAACTTTGTGCCAAATCATCTCTATACTAGTGCTGGCCCGGCACAGAGTTTTCCTGGTGCTGAGTTAATGTGGCATAGAGTTAGAGCTGGAAGAGTGGGAATGATTTTCCACGTGGAAGTCAGGGCTTGAGCAGCATTCAGTGTGCCCATTCAAAATCCCCAATCAGAGGATTAACTTCTAAAACTGGCAGAGGAAATAGAGTTTTCCAAATGGTGCTTTTTGAAAGCCTGGCAGCAACATAGGCATCAAGATTTAAAAAAAAAACAACAAAAAACACAACTAATTCTGACTGAACTCACACATACTTGCCTATTGAAGTATGAAAGATTACCCTGGGGGATGCCAGTTACCTGCAGGACTTCAAAGAAGAATGGATTGAGTCCTGCAGAGAATAAATAGTATTTTCTGGTTTTTGGATGACATACTAATACCTGTGAGGAATTCAGACAAGTATTTACAAAACTTTGAGGAAATTCCAATGTGTTATAAAGCTATGCTTTAAAATGAACAAAAATAAGATAGTAGGTATGGGTTTTTGTTTTTTTTCATCTCCCTGAAACCAAGTTGCAACCTTGACTGTTTGAGGAATAAATGCTTTAAATGAAAAGACAAAAAAAATGAAGCATACATAAATACCTTAGTGTTGCACAGTTTCTGTTGTTTTTATCCATGTTAAATATTTCTTGTCCATGTTAAATGTTCCAAATTATCATTGCTAATTAGGTTGATGTCTTTCCTGATATAGAAAACATAAACCAGATGTGGAACATTAAAATAAGATTTTTGGAGGAATACAAAAAAAAGAAAAATCCAATAGCTCTAACCTATTGGCACCCTTACATTCAAGAGCCTCCAGGACAACCTTAAAATGTACTTTTCTGAAAATAACAGGGCGTTGCTGTTGTAGGAGCAAAAAGTTCCCAGTGATTTTTCTTTTAGATCATTATCAAAATCTGAAACTACATCTATATTTTTAAAAGACTTGCAGTCTCATTTAGGAATTAATAAATTCTATGAGCACCTATTTTAAAAAACACTCTTGATGCAGATAGTTACTCATTGATAAAAAGGAGAGGCGACTAATTTACATTTTTGTGGAGGCAGATAGTTTGGGGGGGGGTGTGGAATCTTTTCCTTGGTTGTAAAATTCCCTGTAGACCATGAGAAATATTTGTCAGTCGCGTCCCTCCTTCCAGTCACCAACAAATTCAGCAGGAGACAGAGAAGAAAATGTGTGTGTGTTTTGGAACAGACACAAGAGCTGTTCAAGCTCCAGTGCCTCACAGGCGAGTGTTACCTGGGTAGGAGAGGCTGTTTTCCAGAAGGGACATTTAGTAGTTGCACCAATGAGCACTCTTTACTAGACGGATTATAGAAGTAGCATCAGGGGCAAATAAAAAAGGATAGTAAGAAGTTATTCTTGGTGGCTAGCTTTGATCAAGGCATCTGAGCCCTCTGTGGTCTGCAGAGACAAGGGGAGGAGGTGCTTCTGACAGTGCCTTCAGACTGGGCATCTTCTGTGTGGTTGACTGGACTTAGAGCAGACTCCTTTGTCAGTGGTGTTTGTTATAGAGGAGTTTCTCTCCTGGGGAACACAGTGGCCCCAGAGACAGCTGTTTGCAGTTTTGCTTTGGCCCCATCCAGTGGACAGAGGTTCTTCGGTTATGCCCATCCATTCCCCAGACTCAGGAGAAACGAGGCCCTGCATATTTTAGTACAATCTCATGGCTTGTGCATTCAGTTTAGTACCAGGGAGGAAAAGAAAACATTATTGTCCTCAGTTAATTGCTTCTTTGTGACAGAATACACTTCAAACACACTTTAGTCTCGAGTGCATCTCAGCAGAGAAAAACCCACAGTACTGATTTTAACCCCCCTATTTCCAGCAACACAGATGAATGAATTCCATACAATAGAATACTCTCCACTGACCATGTCCAGATGCGGAAGTGGAACGTGAAGTTAGTATGGAGTTTGGTTGGTGTGGAGTTTTTTTTTTTTCTGTTTTGTTTTTAAAGTACTATTTTAATGAGGTGTTTAGTTTAGCACATTTGGCTCCTCCAAATTACCTCAAGGGGATTCATATGTTAACGAACTACACAGCTGTTGTTTGTGAAACCAGCCTAGCACAAGCAGAACATGTTGTGCAAAGATTTAAATGCTCTGTTGGAGAGGTCATCGCACGCCTTTGTATGCTGTCAGTTATTAATAATGAGTCTACTACTTAATTTTAAACACTAAGTTATTTTTTTTTTCAGCATTGAATATGTTCCAGGTTGATTTGGTATTGAATGCTGGGTTCGGATAGGAAAGTTGCAATCAAAGGATGACCTGATTTTATGCAACTGATGAAGATTTTTGGGGTGGGGATCAGCAATGAAGTTCCAGGCTTTGATGATGGCTTGAAGAGGCTCTATTGAGCAGAGATAACGTTTGCAGTGATAATTGTTTTATAAACAAGCCTTGATATGCTTCAAAAGCTTTAATTCTGATTTTCTTAAATTAGGCAGTCTTTGCTCCTGGCAAGCAATAAACTGTTTTCATTTTAGAAATGTCACTTTACATTTAAGGAAATTAATAACTGGGAAAGAAAAAAAATCCTGTTTGGTAAATAAGGGCAAAGAATCTTTCTACCATTTCAATTCAAGTATCCAATTAAAATTAACAGAACTCCTTGTTGAACAAAACCTTGATCTTTAAGGGGATGAGTGACAGAATTTATATTCTAAAACAAGAATCCCAGTTCTCACCATCTCATGGAAAGCAGGACTGGCTGAGTGATGTGTTGGCAATGCTCTGCTGTTCCTGGAGTCAGTCTGGCCACCATGGATGTGACACAGCTTTGAAAAACCCCGTGGGCTGCAGGTTATCCAGAAGACATGGGCTAGGGACTGCTGCTTCTTACGTTACTCACACATAGCACATTTCATATCATTCTGGCTCATAGATCATTTAATCATTTCAATATTTGTGTTTCATTTCCTTCATGTGCTTTATTACTGAAAATAAGTTCCGTGATTAATCATTAACATCAGAGCAACCTCTGCTGGCTGTTGGAGAGGGAGCTCTTTGCTTGGCGGCATTGCACATTAAAGGATTTGATTTCAATATATCTGCTGTTCAATCCAGGCTGCTTTTTTCCCCCTCAGAGGCATTAGTATTTAAGTATAAGAAATGATATTTTGCCTGGAATTTAGATAGAATATAAAATAGATGTACAACTGGAGCTGTGCCAGTTTTAAGCACTCCACATTGGCACAGTAAAAGCACTGTCAAAGCAAATGGAAACGTGGAGAGACTTTCTTGAACGCAAAGCAAGAATTTCATCTAGGCCTCTATGATACAGTTCTAAAAACATAATTAAGCTCAGACTGGAGAATAAAGCCTTTGCCTTGCTGAAGACAGAGAGGTCATCAGCTACTGTCAAGGGTTTTTTTTGCAAATCAAGTTTTCAGAAAGATTTAGTGTTCCTAGAAGCACCCTTCTAAAAAGCAAACAATCCATGTTAGGGGAAGATACAATAAAATCATGTTTTACCCGTGTCCTTATATTGCTATTTTAAAGATAGGAAACAAGCACAGAATGTCTCTGAGACGTGGTGCTCTCAGATTATTTAGTTTGGAATTAACTTTGGAGACCAGTGCATTCTCACAGCCATTCAGATCACATGTAGCTTTTAAGGTTGAGGAACACTCCATCCTGTGCCAAAGTAACCACCCGAGAAGGATGTTGGGGATGACAATGTCACTTACAGTCTCTGCTCATCAAATGATCATCTGTCCCCAAGGAAGTGGGGTAAAATCATCCATCCATTTAACCCAGGCTATTGAAAACAATCTCTGCACAAGCTTTTTACGTAAGCAGATGAACTGGATGCAAACCGATAAACCGGGTTGCTATTCATACTTTCCAGTTTGCAAACCCCTCTTCTGAATGTTCCTTGGATGGGGAGATATGGAAAGTGGTGGGGGATCTTCGCTTTGTGTTTTATTGCTAACTCTGTACAAAGGATGTTTACCAAATGCAGCACACAGGCTGTTACTTGAACATTACGAGTGCATCTCAGTGCAGAGATATTTGTGACAGAGTGAATAAGAAGCCGTTCCCTTGCTCAGCATGGAACTAGAATGATTGCCAATCGGGAATGAAGTCACCTTCCATTTCAGGCTCTTTTACTTCAAAAGGATGAGTTTTCCTGTGGATCTGCATTTGCCATGTGTGCTCCCTAGGAAATGGTTGAGAAACCCAACATTTCTGGAAGGTGGGAGCTTGGAAGTACCCATTTCACCATCATTTAACCCAACTACTCATGTTCAGCTGATAAGAAATGCTCTTCTCCAGAGGACAGCTCTTGTTCCCAGCGTGATTTGGCAACTCTGTTAGATTCAGGGCTGTCTCCTAGGATGTGACATACCTTTCCACAGGGAGCTAGGACTGGTAATGGGTCAGCAGAAACCACTAGTGATTCCAATATCACCAAATACTTCACCTTATTCATTTATTGATTCCTCAAAATATATTCATGTCTTGTTTTCACTGGGAGAGAAGCATAGGCCTACCACGGCCTACAGGCCATTAGCAATTTGGAGGCAGACTGGGCAGCTAACCCAAACTGGCTGCAGGTGTGTCCTGTCCCATCCCATAAACAACACCTTAGTATAAAGGGGGAAGTTTTGGGCTCCTCCTGACTCTGCTCCTGAGGGCTGCATTCCCTTTTGTTGTACATTTACTGGGCTGAGTATAATGTTGTTTATTTTATACCGGCCTTGGTATTAGTTTGGCTTTTTCATTAAATCTGTCTTTATTTCCACCTCAGGGTCTTCTCTCCTTTTACTGATCCCTTTTCTCAGCTGGGAAGGAGTCATCAAGGGATAGAGCAACTGCTGTAGTTCAGCCTTGGATATGGGCTAAATATAGACAATATGTTAACAGAGATTAGAGGCTGAGGAGGGGATGGATTCCTGGTAGTTGCTAAGGGTCATCAATATTTGTAGAAGTAAAAATCCCTGGACAAGAGTGAAGAGCTTCTTGTAAATACTTAAGTAACAAAATGAGGGATTTTTAGTAAATAATCATAATTTTCTACATATTTCTACTGAAAAAGATGGCAAAATCTCATGACATCTGAGGGCCTAACAAGTCATGTAGAAAAAAAAACTTAGTTGAGTCCTTCAGAAGAGAGGGGTAAAGGTGAAGAGTCATCTTAGTTATGGCCACGTCACTCAGCTGCTAACAGACACAAACTTTTTTTTTTTTTTTTGAACAAGCAGTGACTTTCTGAGGCAGTTGTTAGACCCCTGTATTTAAATACTAATTGCTCACTGATGCTTCGATGCTGATGCAGGGTGTCATTTCTGATAAAAACCCAGTGCTTTTCCTGTATCAAAATGCACTTATTGTGCAGTAATTTAATGACATTGCTCTTCCCTTTTATGAGCTCTGAAAATATCTCATTAAGAGTTTCACAAATTACCACAATAACTTATGCTGACACGCTCATTTGTTCTCATCTCTGAATAAATCTGGTTGACAACTATTATAGAATAAAGCAGGGGTTTCCCAGACTCTGATTCAGTGCTGAGCTGCACTCAAACACCTCGATCTTATCTTGAACATTTGATTAAGCCAAGGTGTAGATGCCACTCCAGACAAGCCCGGCTGAGAGCTGTGCCTGCTGTAGGGCGCTAGCGTGAGAAAGCAGTGGAAATGCTTTTCCTCCTCTCACAGATCTACTATTTCAGCACTCTTCACCATCTGGTGAAACACTTCAGAGAAGAAAACAGTCTTGCGATGTCTAATTTTGCCATGTTTTTGGAACATTATTTTAATGATCTTCGTGTCATTTCAGTATGATTACTTGTCCTCCAAGGCTTTTCCTCTTTACACTTAAATAGTATTGGAGCATAGCCAGATCCACTTTAAATGAAATGGTACAAAATACTACATTTGTATCATAAAAAGCTTAAAAGCAACATTTACAATTAGGGGATGTAGCTGGCACTTTGTATTCTGGTAGGTTGTGGGTTTTTTTGATCTTATTGTAGTAGTAGATAAATAAAATTAATTAAGCAAGCATAATTACCAGTTAAATTTTACAAAATACCAAAGAAATGGAGGGCCTAATTCAAAGGGGTGGTAATGGTGTAAATAATTAAGTCAAATTGTTTTCATTTTCATGCTGCATATTGTTTCCTTCAGCTTGTAATGGTACAAGGCAAAGTATAAGCAGCGCTAGGACTAGACAAATAATAGATAAATTTATTCATAAACACTTTGTGGATTGTAATTAGAAGTTCACTGCAGCAGATTTCACTAGTCTTTTTTTTTTTTCTCTCTAGTTTCTGTAAATATTTGCCTGAGTAAATTTTTGCTTTGAAGAATGTAGACAGAAGCAGAATACACAACAGAAGTGTTGTGAAACCATCTTTGCTTCTTGGTTTGAATGGCAACCAGGTCCCCAGCAGTGTCCACACCATGGTCTGCATCCTCAGCACAGACTGGGCAAGCAGGGCCCTCTCCTGCAGTGTGCCATGTGGGATTTGTGGCTTAGAGGGTTTTTTTGAGTCACTGTGAGATGAATTTCCCTTATTTCATTGCTTAATGCCCTAAATAGAGCTTTTCCAACCAGGAGATAGAAATTACCTGGCAGAACCTGACGATGAACTCACCGAACCTCAGGGTTCCAACAGTGATTTCTTCTAGAAAATGGATCCTGGCAAATGAAATGATTGTGCAGGGTAAATGCAGCACAGGATACAAGAGGAGATTACAATTGGTTCGGTTCAGTGCTGGTGTACTTTTCTTCGATGGATTCATTTTGGTGCTGAGCTGTGATAACAGGGTAGATGCAAGCTCAGGAGATGCTTCGAGGGGTCAGTGCTTGGAAAGGCGGGTGATGGTACCAAAAGGAGCACTTGGAGTAATTGCCACATTGGCAGCCTCTGGGCTGAAACCTGTTTGTGTAACTACCTCTTGGTTTACTCTGAGCATAGTATGAGTTTATTAAAATTGCAGTTTTCAGTATGTGGAGACACAGAAGTGGGTGAAACCTCCAAAATAAGTCTGACATTCAGCATGCTCTGAATGCATTCGCATTCAATGAAATCAGAGATAACATCAGGATTAACTGCACCTTCTCCAGTTAAGGGGACCTTATTCTGCCCCAGTGCCTCCACCTAGATCCTATTAGTGTTCTTAAGCCATAACATGAACAGCAGAAGAGTTTGTATCCCTGCTTGCAGCTCTCACCCACAGGTAGCCTGCAATACCGCAATCATGTGCAGCACTAGGCAATGCAAACCATTAACTAAAAAGTTCTGGGTGGGGGTCTGTTAATTCATCCGTGTTCTTCCAGCAGCCGGAGGGAGAGCTGCAAAGTACCGTGGTGCTTTTGTTCACCTCGCTGCAGTAGAGCACAGCTTCTGCATAGCTCTACTGGCCTCTGCTGCCAGCATAGGAGAGGAGGCGAGGAGAGAGGCTGTGCGGGCACTTACCACATTTCTGCTTCTCCAGAGGGCCTCTTGATCCCTGCATATGAGCTGAAGGAAAAGCAATCTTTCATCTTTACCTTATTTTCATGCTTACAAATAAAGGTCAAGGCTCCTGTGCTGTAGTCAGTGCTGTGTGAGCTTTAAACAACCACCCTGAAATGTGATTGTAATTAGTTTCCTTTCAGTCTCGTTGTGAACAGTGATCTTAAAATGCCAGGACTGTAGCAGCGCATATGATTAACAAGCACAGAGAAAGGCAGTCTATGGAAGAAAATATGGATAGAAATGAACAAAATGCAAATGTTGCACTGCTTTAAATTTTATTATCCTCCCAGCTCTTCATAAAATACTGTAGACATCATTTGATTATATTTTTAGTCTTGGGAATTAATTTTTAACTAGGGAACTCGTTTCTGTCTTATGATTACTCTTCTCCGCAATGGCCTGTAGGTCTGAACTAAAAAATCACAGTTTTAATTGAGCTAATGATGCCCAGAACTCAAATTAATCTCACTTATGTGTGTGTCATGCCATGCAATATGTGCTATAGCTGCAGGCAATGTGTGCATCTTCTCATATCAATGCTTTCTCCAGGAGACCGAGGGTGTAAATCCTGGCCAGGGGTAAGACTGTGCCCTGCTATTGTCACTGCCTGGGAGACACCTCAGAGGTGGCTGATGTCTGTGCAACCAGTGGAGGGGAAGGAAAAACAACAAAACCAGTGATATTTCATGATCACTTCTCTGATTTCAACCCTGTTCTCTCAAGGGCATGACTATAACTTGAAGAAAAGCCAAAGAGACAATGAAGATGGGCGCTGAGTGGTGTGTTCTGGCCACATCTGATCACAGCCCCTGGTCCACCTCCTGTCTGCACCCGGGGAACCACTCCCAGAGGCAGTGATTCATTTACCTGGCTGAGAAAGGGCAGCAAGGCTGTTCCTCTGCTTGTAGCAGAAGAAATGGGAAGGGGAGAGAAAAAAAAGAAATTGCATGGGGGCTATTTTGCTTGTGAAACTATCAGGCTGTATTTTCTAGCTGGAAAACAGAGTAATTTTTTTTCTAACTGCCAAGAAAATTCAATATATCAAGCTACAGATCTTAAAAAAAAAATCAGAGAAAGAACAGAACTGGAAGGCCATGGTAGAGGCACAGAGGGTTTGTTTCCATCCTGAGCTAAATCAGAGAAGAGTATATGGAGGAGAAACACGGTTTAACACTCTGCAGGTAGCTGTTGCCTGCCTGCCCTGCAAGACTAGCTTGTCCTACAGCACTGTGACCCAGACATGCATGGGTGTCTTAACCCTGACCTTATCGTCTGAGCCAAAACTGCACACGGATGCCAACATTATTTATATTCCACATAATCTGAACTTAGATACCAATGTTTTGGAACAGTGTATGGCTGAGAGAGTATCCTTTCTCAGAGTATGTGGTACCCAGCTTCTAGAAAGCACAGCTCTGCTTGTTTATCTTATCCCATACCAACCATCCCATCACCTTGGGCTTTATTCTCTGCACAGAAATCCACTTTAAACAGAACGGTGAAAATCCAATTGTTTGTTGTCAAAAAAGTTTCAGTTTTGTGATGAAAGATGTGACCTTTCTTGCCAGCAAGAGTCTTTTTTGATTGATTAGTAAACATGAGGTAAAATGCAGGAGCACGCCAGTGTTAACTTCATACTGCCACAGGCTCTGTGCATCAAATATTTTTGCTTTATTTTGAACATCCTGTTAATGAGAAAAATATTCTAATCAAAGAAATGTGTTTCCTTCAATTCTCTCCAGTGTTATTTGCAGCTTTGGAATAGCATGCTCAATTATGTCTGTTTTATTCCTAAATTAGGAAAAAAAAAGCTTCAGAAAATTAAGTAAGCCTCTTAGCAACAGTTAAGCAACATCCAGTATTAATTATTTAATCACTTTTTTTATTATTTTCCATAGGTGAGAAGAGAATAGCACACTGGCTCAAAGGACTGCTTCTCACAAACCACCTTCACACAGCAGACCAATTTTGCAAAGCAAGCACAAGGCACGATGCCTTCGCTCAGGCAGATAGGGAGAAACCTTTTCTTAAAAGCTCCTGGAGAGGCTGGTGTGACCAAGAACAAGAAGCAGCATTTCTTTATGTGTTCTGGCACCTCAGCAAATGCCTGGTAAAGGATCACATCCAGGCTGAGCATAAGAGGGATTTGCAAATGCTGCACAGACAGGGGCATGTGGGGGCTCCTCGGTACTTCTCTGCAGACTCTTTGAGTGTCAGACCTTGGGACTTTTGGTTTTGTTTCACCGAAAGCAGTTACCTACCTTTTGGATGAGGATTCATTTAGCTCAGCTCTCCTCAGCTGCTGGGAGAAGCCTCCCACGCCGCTATCGCATTGCATTTCGGGGAACCTGACCATGCCGGGGCTTCCCCGCTCTGCATCCCCGTGGAGGCACCAGCCCACGCTTGGCTTACAGACAAGGCAACAGAAACTGATGATCACTGGTGCAAGATCCCAGCCCATCACCACATCTTCAGGAGACTGCCTGAGGCAAGAAGGCTCCTGAGGTTTCCTAAGAAGAGTGAACAAAGTCAACAGAAAATACAGCGGCTGCTCACAGAGCAAGCATTGGCAGGAGATTCACTGACCGTTTTGAGGGCTCATGCAAAACACTCTTGTTTCCCAAATTTCCTGTGAGCCAGGCTGAATTAATTCCTCAAATATAATGCGTTCTAACAATACTGGCTAAGATGGAACAGACCAGAGTAAGCTTACAGTTCACGCTGTTCCTTTTTTCATCTTCTGTTTTAATTACACTCTTTTTTTACGTCAGCCCCTTTTGGGCAGTGTGCTGGTAACTTCATGAACTTGCAGGGAGATCGAGTGCATTTCAGACATGAAATGGGTACACGTATTTCTTGGGTTTGACTTCCAATCATGAGCATTATTGTGAGCATTTATTGCTATTTTTATAAAATGCATCTGGACAAACATTGCAAAGTGCTGATCGAGACCGAGCAGCAAATGGCTGAATGAGAAGAGTCTTGAAAATTCCCTCTGCAAGGGGTGGGAAGGCAAAGGACCATGGGTCCTATGAATTACTGCTGTAATAAAAAACTTATATTTTGACATCCTTCTTTTTGGAATTCTGCAATCTGTTATAAAATTCCTTGTATGACAACATCCGCACCACAACTGCCTGGCTTACACCTGATTATTTTAAGCCACCAGAAAGGCTTTGCCGGACTATAAATTAGAGATGTATACAGGGATAAGATTCTTGCTACCTGAAATAGTCCCTCTCTACACATAAATACAGTCCTCATATATTTTTATTTATTTTTTGTGTGTGTGTGAAGTTCACACTTTCACTCATATACAAACTGTTTACAACGATTCCGTCAAATATCATTTAACAGCATACCAAGCATGGAAGTCATGAACGACGTCAAAATAAATGACAAACTGGTCAAACTACATACGGCAGAGAAGAAAAGGCTAAGAAAGAGAAGCTGAGAACAAGCAGTAACCATCAACAGGGCAAGTACCAGGTACATGACAAGAAACTTTCAGGTTTACACTGGATGCTGTTCCTTGGTGAGTTCACATCCATCTGTCAGCTTCATTTGGGACCACGCTCCCTGATTCAAACTGATAGCAAGTATCTGAGTCAAATAAGTGAATATTTTTGCTAAATGTTGTCTGTCACATCATGTTACTCTGCTTTGGTTTCTTCACCTTATGTACCAACATGATGTGGTGTAACATAGCATGATGCAGTGTAAATGATTTAATGTGACATGACAGAAAAACATTGCTTCAGCTCTTGGATTAGACACCTGCTTTTAGCAGTTATTTTATCTGCTGGAAACAGTTTCTTAAAGCATGTAACCTGGGTGCTGCTAAAGTACACTGCACTTTGCTGTTTGTATCTCTCTACTACTTTCCATAATACATACTTTGGTCATTTCCTTTTCTCCCAGAAGCCACATTCCCTCTCACAGGGTTGCCTTTTTTGGTGGTTCTTCTTTTTGTTAGAAAGAAAAAGTTGTCATACAAAAACTGTAAGGAACTAATCTGTTTAGATTTAGACTAATCTGAATGGAGACACATATGGAAAAAGTTTTTATTATGGATTGCAAACACCTTCTCTATTAACAGCAAAGAACATATTTACCCAGGGGTAGTAATAATAACAATGGTAACAAAGTTTACAAAGCTTGTTTTTTCCTTCAAAAACTTCAGCAGAATGTTTTAAGTGAAAATTGGGTAAAAATCATCTTTCCTTGGGGAAATACAGACAAAGGTAAGGCAAACATTTAACTGTGCTGATTGTGTATTTGCGGATGTAGGCTTTAGGAAACAGAACATTTTCAAAAGGAAAAGCCAAGGTTTGGGTGAGCCTTCCTAGAATTTTGGTTCATTAACCATGACCTAACTGACAAAAATATTAGCAGTGGGAAATAAAACTGCTGGTTTAGGGGTTTTGGTTTGATTTTTTTTTAAATAGTTTATTCATATTGAATATATTCTTTCCTTCCAAAAATCCTTCCATCTGTGTGTGAATGTGTGAAAGCTAATTAAATTGGCAGCCATGGCTCTGTATTTCTCATTTGGAGGACCTTCTTCTCAAGCTAAAAGATCTTCATCTTCCAGTTCCTCATTACAGAAGTGTGTTTCCTGAGCAGAGGAAGGGGAATGAAATGCAAGTGACCTTCATCTAATCAGATCACAAAGTTCAAAACAGATGGATTTCAGAAAACATAAATAAAATTGAATCACCACAATCTTTTCAAAAGGAATAAAAGTGCTCCCATGAAGGCAGATACATGGTTTCTGCAAGCTGGAGATGGCTGATGCATTTGGCATGGTCTTTGTATACCTGGCACCTTTTGAAAAAGAGCCTACAACTGTCACTGGGTATCTGTAAGGTTTCCATCAGCTGTCCTTCTTGCTCCTTGCCCAGAAAAAGATACCACCTTGATACATAGCAGGAAAACCTAATGCTAAATTTCAAAGAGATATTGCAAATGCAGGGCTGGGGTTGTGGCCAGTGGCAAGGAAAGGGTCTTTGGCACTGCAGGGAGCAGGGAAACAGGCTGATGTGTGGCCAGGAGGAGTAGGACAGTGATTGTCCTCCTGTACTCAGCACTGGTGAGGCTGCACCTTGAATGCTGGATTCAGTTTTGGGCCCCTCACTACAAGAAGGACATTGAGATGCTGGAGTGTGTCCAAAGAAGGGCAGGAAAGCTGGTGAAGGGCTTAGAGCACAAGTCTGGTGAGGAGAAGATGAGGGAACTGACATTGTTCAGCCTGGAGAAAAGGTGGCTCAGGGCAGACCTTCTCACTCTTGACAACTTCCTGAAAAGAAGCTGGAGCCAAGTGGGATCAGTCTCTTCCCCCAAGGAACAAGCAGTAGGACAAGAGGAAATGGCCTCAGGTTGCACTAGGGGAGGTTGAGGTTGGACATGAGGAACAATTTCTTCCCCAAAAGGGTTTTCAAGGCCTTGTCCAGGCTGCCCATGGCAGTGGTGGAGTCACCATCCCTGGAGGGGTTTCAAAGCTGTGTAGATGTGGTGCTGAGGGACATGGTTTAGTGGTGCCCTGGCAGTGCTGAGTTACCAGTTGAACTTGATGATCTTCAAGATCTCTTCCAGCCAAAATGATTCAATGATTGCACATAATCTGTCCTTCAATGGGAACTGTGCTGTGGTGCTAGCAGTGTGGTGGCCTTGGGGATCCCTGGGGTCCTCCACTAGCCACAGCCATTGCCAGCAGAGCAGCAGGAATTCTATGCTCCTGGGTCAGGAAAGGGAATTAGGCAGGGTTGCAGGTTTGATAGCACAGAGAGCCAAATCCTGCATTTTTTTTCAAACCAAACGCAAAGCACCTCTTGACCTTTGGTAAAAATTAAACACTCATAGGGATTGGGCATAGGGGATTTTAATTTATAATAAAAGTGAGGACACCATTGCCTGAGTTTTTATGGAGGCTCCGAAGAGCTCTCTTGCTCTGTGAGCCCTGCAAGTTGGCAATGTATTTTAATGTATTTATTTGATTATGCATTCATTCTTTCATTCATTCATCTATTCAGTCATTCATTCAGACACTTGTTCATTCATCCCCATCCTTTTGCAGGAAGAGAACATAAGCCAGCAGTGGCATACTTCTTCACTGTCCTGATTTACAGCGACATCTCTGAGTTTGTGTCGATAAATCTCTTTGCCCCTGCCCCCCCAGTCTGACATTATCCCTCATTAGAGACTGGGATTTAAAAAAAGGATTAAAAATAATATCAGATTTCAGATAGATAGATTTGTGTATCAGTTGCAGTGCTTTGATTAAAGTGCTGAGTTGTTGGTGTTTACTTGTTTTTTAAGACCTCTCATATTCACAGTCCTCTAGATATTGCAATAATTTTCACACATGAACCCTGACTGTTTATTATCTGGCCCAATAATTTTGCTATTAGTACCAAATGACAAGGTCCCCATTGCCCTTCCAGTGCCTGCCCAGCAGCTGCCAATGTAGAGGGGAGCTCTGGTGAGCATGGCTCTCACATCTGCTTTTGTTGCCTCTGTGGGACCTTTTGGTGTTTTCTGGCCAAAGTAAATATTTCTTTAAAAATAACTTTCTGGAGGGGTCATCCCTGCTCTGGTTGCTGGCAGGCAGTGACTGTATGGGTCATGTCTAGAGTTGTCTTGCCATCACTGCACGTCTCAGCCCAAGCAGCTATATTCTACCTGCTTCTGAGTACACCTTAAACATGGGAATATTTTCTCCAAAGAGGACTGAAATGAAAGGGCACTACTCTTTGAGCTGGGGTTTCTCACACTCTAATAGTTACCAGAACAATTTTTCTCCTATGTCTCTGAAATATCCTTAATTATTCTCACAGACACCTTGTAACATAATTGTGTCCCTCCACTGTTAACCTTGAAAAATATTTGACAGTGCACTAACATCTCAGAAACTTGTTATCACAGGGACTACAATAAATCCATAAATATCCTCATTTCTCTCATGTGTCACAGAATAGTTATTTATTGTCAGTATTTTCCTTTTTTTTTTTTCCATAAGTTTTTTTT
>VWZY01005013.1:4097-30214 GCA_013399075.1 Chloroceryle aenea | reverse complement strand
TTTTTTGGACCTGGTGGGGAGGGAGGGAAGGAAGGAAGGAAGGAAATTTTTTTTTTAAAAAAGGGGCAGTTTGGAAAAAAAGGTATTTAGGTATTGTAACATACCATGTGTAACTTAGTATTTTTTATAAAAAGCAGACTTTCCTTGCATTTCTCACTCATTTGCATGTCCTCAGGGCACCAGAGGACAGAGACACTGGGTGACACAACCTGTCATCTGCAATCAGGTCAGAACTAGTCCCCAGTAAACAAAAAAGATAATACTGCAATTCACATTGTTCAGAGCCATAGCTGCCTTATAGTTGCAACTGCTTCTTCTTAAATAAACAGCTGTTTACAAAGAATTCTGATGTTCTATAGGTTGAAAATGTGCTTAAACGCCATGTTCATTATGGCTGAGAAAATGAGAAATTTAAAATATATGTATTCTTCTGACATCAGTGGCCTAATTAAAGGCACAGAAATCCCAAATAACTGAATAACTTTAAACAAAGTTATTAAAATTTCACCTATTGGTTAGTTCTTACAAGGACTCAGAAACTCTGTTATATTTGACAGCTTGGCATCAACTGCTGTTGATAATGGAGACGATCCTCTTCCAGGCCTGTCTGCTGTTCTTACTTTGCTGCCATTTGAAATCATCAGGAAAAAAAATAATCATAAGCTTAAAAAAGCTAAAGCAGACAGGCTGTTTCAGATTATTTCAGTTACGTGTGTTTGCTACAAAAACCGAATGTTCCTGTTAAAATCATAGTCTCGTTTTCCTCCCGAAAATCAGGTTAAAACCAAAAGGATTAGGCAAAGACATACCCAGGGAGAGAATTTAGATCTGTGTTCAAATGTGCTTTGGAAACTGTGGAAACACTTTGGTCTGAGGCCTTCTCTCTTTTAGTAGTAATTGTTTTCCTAACTGTATGTTTTCTTTACATATTTCTGTATTAGGGATTAACTATGTAGCTTAGTAGAAAATAGAAAAGGAGCTTGTTATTTTATCATTTAATTTAGAGGAATTTGAAGGCGGGGGATCAGTAGAGAAAGCAAGAGCGCTGCATTTCTTATAATTTTCCTATTAGAATATACTAATTTCCACACTTCTGTGCCCTCATTTTTGGTGTGTTTGTAGGTATTCTCATATTTGGATCCAGTAGCCCAGAAAGCTTGGAAAAGCATTAGGCTGTTTTTTGCTAAAGGAACACTTTCTCAGTTCAGACATGCCTTCAGCTTTTGTTTGCTAATCTTCATAGAAAATGGCAAAACCATGCTGCAAAAATGACATTATTCCACGCTCATGAACTTGTAATGTGTATTCCAAAAAAGTAACTCAATACATCATGTACTTGTAAAACTTGGCTGTCCTAGAGGTGCTTCAGATGTTTTGCTTTATAACAGATTTTCAAGACAAGGAACAACTTTCACCTCTGCTGGACAAGGAGCTGGAGCTCATATGGGGTGACTGTGTTCAGGGTGGCTCAGGAAATGTGTGACACTGCAGGGAGATGAACCTGCATCTTCAGAGCCTGCATCTTCAGAGCCTGCAAGCCCCAACTGCCGCAGCCACCTCCTTTGTGTATGGCTTTTCCTCCCAGACGCAAATCCCTTCTCCTTGACCCCCTTCTAATGCAAGTTTTTCAAGGCAGTAAACAGCCACAACTTTTAAATGGCTTAAACTTTTAAACTGTCCAACATGTTAGAACATTAACTGCAAACCACTAACCTGGTCTAGTGGAAGGTGTCTCTACCCATGGCAGGGGGGCTGGAACTAGATGATCTTTAAGGTCCTTCCCAACCCAAACCATTCTATGAAATCTTTGAAGAATGTCAGACCTTTCTATAAAAAGTGCAATTATCATTTAGTACCCTACTGTTTGATATTATCACCTGGCCTGTGATAACAATGGGATCCAGTTGTGATATCCAGTGATATCTTTTCCAGACATTATCCCTTTGACCAAAACTAAACTCAGGTGACCTAAATGTATGTATTCGTTGCTTGCCTGCCAGTTGTCTAATAAAAGCTCAGAGGTCACAACCTGTTCATTCAGGCTTTTGTATTTTCAAATAGATTTTCAAAGGGTGAGATTTGTTTCCAAAGATTAGCAAACCCCTTCCAACATATTATTGGCTTTTTGGATCTACTTAAATCATCTGGCTCTGATGATAGCGATTTCATCAACAGCACAACACTTTTATCAATATATTTACACCTGGAATACCTTTATCCCAGTAATATCTGAGTCCGCATTACAACCTCCTTTGTTAGTGATTTTTTGGGTTTTTTTTCAGTGTTCTGTTTGTCCTACGTACACCAACAGCTGCCTACTGAAGCAGCACAGCAAAGGCTTTGGGGATTTCCCAACAATAAAGTTGAAATCTCTTTCCTGGTTAGTATTCAGCAACGTTATAACATTTAGCAGACATTTTCCTTTCTCCCAGCTTTCAATAGGCTACATTTATCAGCATGGAGTAGCAATCAACATGCATTTGCTCGTGTATTTATATAAGTCAGCTGTATGCTTCCTCATTATTTGCAATTCTTCCTTTAAAAAACTTTGCTTTCTTTGACTTCAGCAAGGAAAATCTGGGTATGTATTATGAGTATATGGTTGTGTGTGGAAAATACTTTTTGGTGTGAAAAAATATGAGCATTATCACAGGTATTTCATTAATAGCTAATAGAATTATTTGTGTAACCCCTTATTTAATCCCCAGATATATCTGATGTTGGCATTATAATATTAGATAAGGGTTTTTTTTTTTAAAAAAAATCTCTGCACTTAAGACACCAGTCTCCTACTGGAAGCTAAATTCCAATACTACTGGATTCTCAAGAAAAAGAAAACAATATATTCTGCAGACCTCTGAATGTGATCTCAGATAGCTGTCCTACATGTATTTAAGCTACGAATGGACAGCGTTGCCCTTCTCAGAAATGTAAGGAATGACCATTCTTATTCACTAACAGAACAAACATGGTCTGCATTGAGTGGTCAAGGCATTTGACTGCAGAGCCAACATAGTTTCTATATTTTGCCTAAATATTTCCTATCCTGTGAAAGAGGCACTTACTCTTAAAGCAGTTGGGTGAAAGTGAAGGAACCCATTTTTTTCTAGACTGGGTATTTTAAAAGAATGAAAGGTCCTTGAAAATTGCTCGAGGGTTTGGAGGACAAGTCATTCCAATGAAAAAATATGGGGCAGAGTGCCGATATTCAATGTTTTATCACACTTCAAAGACACAGGCACTGTTGCAGGTGCTCTCACAAGGCCAGTGCTTACATGGACATAGCAGGACCTCAAAGGTGCTGGTACAATAAGGTGCTCCTTGCTGCAGTGCACCCACACTCGCTCTCTGCTTGCACAGCTCCAGATGGATTCATCACACATCATTTTACCCTCACAACTGAGGTGTTGCACAAGCAAACAAAAAATGAGGGGATGAGGAGGAGTGGAGAGCAAAAGCTGCTTAAAAAATGATGGTGACCGCAATTTACCTGTTTCAAAGGGATGAGATTTGACTTCCATCACTGATGTGTACTGTTTTGCACCTCTAGTTTTTCCAGGCTAAAAACTGCAAAAATATACTACCCTTGAGGAAAAGTTTGAGAATTTCATTTTACTAAGTCACAATTTCATTTGTTTAGTGGAGCTTTTCTCAAACAGTTGGTTGCAACTCCAAAGGGTCATGAAAGTCAATTAGAAGATGCAAGGCACTTAAAATCTTATTACCACCTAAAATAGAATAAAAAGTCTAAATCCTACTCCCTCATTCCACTTACACCATAATCCCCCAAGGTCATACCTTCAACCTCTGAAGCACACAAATACATTACAGAATTTAGAATTATGGTCACAGATTGGAGGGGGTTTAATTTCACCGTAAAGTGAAGTGTGTCTTTAATATGTTATATGGGAGAGAAAGGCAAATCTGACTGGAAAGAGTGTAAAATATTCAGTTAGTCATTAAATAAATGTGCAAATTATGTATTAATTTATCTTCCCTCCTTACATTACTGGCTTGTCTCACCAAAGAGTTAAAAACAGTGCTTCCATATTTTTATATCATATTACAATTATTATTTTTTTTAAATAATATCCAGCTCAGAAAAGCACTTTGGCATCTGTCTGTCCCTCACAGTCTCCAACTTAATGGGCATTAACTGTCCCAACTGAGTGTCTGGAATAAAATCCATGGATCTGTGTCAGTCAGGATCTTGAAAGCTGAAAACCTGAGGTTTAAGAACACAGACTGCTCATGTGCTCTAAAATGAGCTAGAAGTCTTCACTGGACTTTGGTTCAGGCTCTGACAACCCCAACTCCAGCTAAAATTCATCCAAACCTGAAAATAAAACTAAATCTGGGCAAGATTTAAAAAAAAAAAAACAAAACATATATATTAAGGAATACTCCTTTGTCTCTGCCTCCTGTGACTCTAGTTTAGGATTTCTCTTTTACAGACCAAACATCAAGTGTAGTGAAATAGAGATGAGGTGGCAAAAGCTCAGGAAAATGATTCAGGGTTGAATAGGTTCCTTTATGTTTTCCTTGTTTGCTTGTACATATAGAATACGTGTAGCTCAGCTGAGCTATAATTGCAAGATGACATCAAGAGTGGTCTGAAAGTTCCTGAGGCAAACACCCTGAGAAGGAGAAGAATCCTTTGGGGTAGTTTGTGGGGCTGCAAGGAGGTTCAGTGGGATTAGAGGGGAAATGGAGTTAAATATTAAGAAGAAATTATTCCCAGCAGCACGCTCAGCTAAACTAAAATAGCCTCCCAAGGGAAGTAATAGAAACGGTGCCATTTGACATCTCTAGCGCTAGATTTGGCAAACTGTTAGAAACAGAGTGTGGAGAACAATTTTACATCTGCAGAGAGGTGGTGAGGACAACCTAAAACAAGCTCACTGAATCCCTGACCTTTCTAACTGCATGTGCTTATTTGCAAGTAGGATGGATGAAGTCCCCACAACACAGCACTGCCATAGCTTCATGTGCTCACGGTAGATCACAGTGAGTACACAGATTTAATGAAACACTATAATTAAATTTAAATTCTCTTTTCTTTTCTTTTTTCTATTTTTTTTTTCTCAGATGTGGAAAATTCCCCCACACCAAATGTAGTTAAAAAAAAAAAAAAGAAAAAAAAAAAAGAGTGTATTTGTTTAATGTTTCTCAAGAAATGCTTCTCCGTAGAGGCCAGCATCATAATTAAAACTACTTAATCCGATCCCTTGAGATCTTTCCACACATATTTCCCATCCCAAGGCAATCTGAAATATAAACTTATTCAAAGTAAGTCTGTCAGGAAGAACACTGGAATGGTTTTCCCGGTCAGGTCTCAGCGGGACAGGCTGAGTCTGATTCCAACAGTGTCAGCTCCACAGTGTTATTGAAATCCAGACTGCAAAAGAGGAGGTTTGGTGTTGCAGGGGTCAGCAGTAGCTGAGCAATCTGGAGGAAGCATCTCATGCTCTGGTGAGATGTCCACAGCCTAAGGAATTGGAGAATTAAATCTGGCCTTTATTAAAAACCCAGTACAGGCTTTTTAATATGATCAGTCTGTTCCTCAATTATCTAAATCTTAGTGAGACCCATGATATTCTATTTCTGTGACAACACCAAAATTGTAAGACAGAAGTGAAGCTTTGCAGTCTTCTTTCTCCTGCCACTGCCAATAAAGGTTGTACGAGATGATCCTTAAGGTCCCTTCCAGCCCGGCATTCTATGATTGCTGGCAATTTAGACAGTATTTCTTAGTGTTCTCACAATGCAATACTTTCCCCAGTTCCCTCATTTTAGACTGACTTACCTTTCCATTGTAATAGGAAGCTTGCAAGTCTCCATACTGGGCTGTGGCAAGACAAGGCTTCAAAAACCTGCAGATGTGGCTGGTGACAGTCTCACCACTCCAGCCTGCATGTCTAGAGGGCAGAAGCAAAACGCCTGCAACTTTTTATCATGAGCCATCCACTAACCTCTGTAAAAGCCTGGCTGGGTCACCAGCACCTGCTGCCCCAGGGAGATGATAATTCAACTTGTCTTCCAGAAAAGATGCCTTTCTAACTCCCCAGACAGACCAGCTACAAAGGATCCCCACTGACAGGACCAATACAGAGCTGCAGGGAAGAGTGGGTATGTGCTGGCACACAGCCAGACTCACCATGAGGCAGAGATTGATGGGACCAGTCTAAAATTTGGCTAAGATTATGGGAAAGCAAAGGCAGCAGAGAAGTGCACAAGAAACTACAGAGTGACAGTATGAATCTTGAAAAGGTGTCCTCACCAGCAGGCACAGTCAACAGAAACCTTGAAGCTTTTCCTGCTCACATCAAAGCGTCCACAGTCTCCAGTGAGACCAGGGGAAATAATTCAGTTCCAGTAAATTACATCACTTTTATTGACTCCTATGAAGTTTGGAATGCCTGAAGATCCAGTCCGTATAGGTGATTGTTCCTATGGATGAATGTTAAATGTTAGATCATGTAAATGATGTAAGTATCACAATTCTTTACAGACAAAGTGAATTACTGAGTTTTGGTATCAGCTTGTATCAGATTTAATGATGGCAACATCTTGTCCTGGCGAATGTTCCATGAGAATGAAGCTCCTCAGCTGGGCCAAAGGAATTAGGAAAACTGATGGAGTAAAAAGAATTTAAAAAAAAAAACCAACTTGGAAATGTCCAGAGATTTACTGCAGTGCTGGATACAAAGGGAAGTAAACAAACATGGCTTCATTACACAGCTCACTACACTCAGCTACTGATATGCAATCCCTGTTCCCTGGCCACATGCAGTATCTCATCAGCGATTTCTGTCCAGGAAAGCCAATAAAATAAGAACGTGTGTTGCCAAGGTGAAGTTTTAAGACTTACAATTTTAAATTTCCTATTAGGGATAAGGTAAGATTTATAGATGATATACTGATTTATAAATTTATTTAGACAGTAAGCATCTTTGGCTTTAGGCTGGAATCAGAAAGCTTGGTGTAAAGAAAGATTTTTAAAGGTTTTGTGATACATAGAATAAATCCAAGTTATACTTTAAAAGTGCCCTCTGGCTGTATAAAAGATGATGACAGTGACAGTGAAAAAAAAAAAATATTTGCTTATATCTACAATGCTCCATTATTTTCTCATTAACTTGAGTTTTAAAGGGAATCATATTAGTGCCTCCAGAGGATGAGCTATATAAACAAGAGCTACAAATTTATCTGTGCATTAAAATGAATGCTATGGTAACTGGTTTGATTGCTTTGGATGCAATTTAAAAACCTAAAGGGTGTATTATCCTGAGATAATCTCACCCTTGGGTCCTTATATATATTATATCTCATACCTCTAATCCTGTGGGACAGTGACTAGCTAATAATATCCCCTCTGCCTTTGTCTGGTCTCAAACTGTAAGTGAAACGTGCCCCTTCCAACTTCAGATAACACATTAGTTAAGTAATTTTATTTTGATCACTCTGAATCATTAGTTTACGTCTGGAGAATGGACAGTAAAAAACACTCAGCACTTGGTGGAGCAGTAAAATCACCATACTTCCAGGTGTCGAGGACCTGTGGAGGCAGAGCCATCTGCTGCAAAGCTGCACAGCCCTGGGGGCCAGTTTGGTACCAGTAATGGATAGGCGGTGCCTTGAGCATTGGTACCTCATAGGCTGGATTTGCTGGTCTTCACAAGGAAGACCTCAGCACCTGCAAACCATCCCGACACAATTGCTCCTTTGGCCACCCATGTTTTGCTGAGATCCCCCCAAACCCACCAGATCATGGGATGCTTAGGCCTTTCCAACAATCTGGGAGCAACTGAAGTAGAGATGATCTTTCATCAGCCCTTGACTTGTATTTTTAACTTTTTTTGAAGTTCTGTGGATGTAGATTTCCTGGAAAAGTTAGGATGGCTTTAGGCTACATCAGTAATTTCCAGGTCCTCACAGCAATCTTCTCCCACTGGGATCCTTTATGCATTGACTGGTAGATGGCTGTGGTGGAGCAGCATTTGAACATGTCCACAGCACACCAGAGAAGCAAGCAGATGACAAGACAGGATCCAGTTCTTTGTACTGTGGACAAGGTGGTGGCTGAAAGGCTTACATCCCATTATCCATAAAACCACAATCTTGGAAGCTGAAGGCATTTTCCAATCTCCAGGCTTGAGCCTTTCAGTAACCAAACACCTTTTAGAAAGATCTCAAATCTTGCAAGGGTGGAAGGAAAGCAGTACATCAGTACATTCACTTCAGCCCTTGAATTAGCTAAGAAAGAGACAACAGTCAGTTTTTCTGATATTTTTTCACTCAATCATAGCTCTCCTCACACTGTTTATTGCAACACTATTATTTTCTGTTAGTCATTTCCCTGTATAAACTGCAACATGCTGACTCTGGAGTGTGATTTACAGATGGAGACAGTCACAGACCTTATTAGAAGAAAATGACCCTGCTTTTCAATGTTCAAGTCAAATCCTGAGGGTTAGCAAAGACTCCTCAAGGTCCTAGTCAGCTGTTGCATGGCTTTTATATACTGTTCCTGGTATAAATTCCTTCTGAACAGACCTTCATCTGCCAGATCTGCCGAGATATTTTTGAATGTCATAAACTCCCACATCTTAAAGCCAGGTGTTGAAAGAATCCCTATTATTATCACTGCATTGTCAGCGACAATAACAACAGCTAATAAGTGATGATATGGATATAAATGTCTTGTTTCTGTGTATAGCTTGTCATTTGCAGTCAAATCTAACACTGCTAGAGGAGTCTTTGGGAGTGAATGCTGAAAAAAAATGGGTGTCTTCTGGGAACTGACTCTATAATAAAGGCATCCATGTTTAATTCCGCTTAATCTTTTCTAACTTAAACGTGCTCTGCTCAAAAAAAAGTGTAAGCTAGTGAATACATACACATGTGTATTAAGGACTTCTTCATTTAAAAGGCTGTGTCCCAGCCTTCAATGGGATGAGAAAGGGGGCTTGGCCACATTGACTTGGGCAGTGTTACCAAAGTCTTGTTTAGGAACGGAGTCAGTAGGTTTGACTCACAATACAGAGGCAAATTTTTTAAATTACTTAAAAAAAAAAATTTAAAAAAGGAAGTAGCTTGTATAGAGATTGTCACTGCTCTGAACGCAGTATCACATTATTCCGGTGCCTTGCTTCATTGTGTTTTATTTGTTCTCTAGGTTAAAATCAGGAACTCACTGATATTAATCCCAGAAAATTCTTATAACAGTTGTTTTTGCACTTCTCTTTCAAAAAATTAAAAATTAAAGGGAATTTCCTGTCACAGGGGCATGGGATGTGTCCTTGTGCTTTCCCTTCTTCATGTTCCCATGCTTTACAGGACTGTTAAGTATCTGTTGCAGGAAATCTCTTTCCCTTATACATACTGTGTATGTTTTGCTTCTTACAACATATTAAATAGCCCATGTAAGAAAAGTACATGAATTATTGATACTCTTCCAGGAGAGAAAGTGTAGGGGGAACAGAGAGAATATTACATGATGTGGCAAAACACCCACAGGTCTCCCTTGGATGCCTGGGTAAATAGCTCTGTAAAAAGCCCCATGTTTTGTTGCTCAGTGTGTATCCAGTTGATCTCAGGTGCTTTCTTGCTCACTGTGGTGATCTCTTCCAGTTTTTAGTTTTTGAGCATAAGCTGATACAAAATCTTCAACAATTTATTTGAGAAGTTCATCTCGTCTTTAAATGGGAAATGTAATTCCTTGCTTCTTGTAAATCCAAGGTACAGGGAGATCCAGGCTCCCCTGATTTATTTTGATATCTACGGGATTCATTGGCTGAATTTGCAGGGTTGGTTTTTTTGTTTTTTTTTTTTTTCTGATGACTTATTTCTTTTGGCTGGGAGGGGAATCCTTTGTTTTCTGCATCACTCTCTATTTTCCCACCTCAGCTAATTTCATTAGCTTACATAAACATGTATTTGTGAATAACCTGAGGGCTTTGTAACTAAATATTGCCTCCAACTGACCACAAATAAATTACGAAGCAAGGCATAAAGTCGAGCAAAGCGATAATTCTGTCCACTGTGGAAAAATGGCAACTGTAAGATGTGGATATCCTGCTTCCAAAATATATATTTTATCTTTTTAGTGTTTCCTCTTTTTTTTTTTTTGTGGATGAGGGTCAAGGCCCATTTTGTCCTTCAGCACAGGCTTTGTGCTTTGTTTTGTGTCAACTCCATGTCATCAGTTCTCTTCCTTTGACTGAAGCCAAACATCAAACTGAAAATCACTCCTTCTACTATAATGTGAGTCAGGGAAAGCCTTTACACTTTTTAGGAAATAATTGGGTAATGCTATAGAAGGACCTCCAAAGAAAATTATGGTAACAGGCTGTCACAGGTTTTCAAAGCAGAAAGGGGAAAATTGTTTCATGAGAGCCTTTAAACAGTTGTATCTGCAGACTTCAGGTGAGCAAATTGCATGTGGGCAGCAAGGAATAAATCAAGTACTTACATAAATTTTTTTAGTCTGTATTGTTCCTGTCCCAGCCTCTACAATTTTGCATATCACTTTGAGCATTTCAAAATCTGAAGTTATTTTTATCCTCTTAGAAGTAGCTTCTACATAAAGAGTGGTTGCTAATGTATTATAAACTAGGATTAGCTTAATGAGGGACTTCACAAGAAAGTAATGACTATTTAAGCCCTGCAAACAAGCTAATTATTTTGTATCATATTGTTGCTAACACTCTCCTCAGTTCTCTTAAGGTGAATGTTCAAAAAGATGTATGGCAGACATGATAATTAACAGATTTCTTGCAATCGCATTGCAAATTTTTTGTAATATATTAAAATTTGTTTTCCTATATATATACACAGTGATGCTCAGGTTAATTGACAGCATGATTCAGTGTTTTTCGTATGATTACCTCACTATCAAAGTTGCTGCTAGAGTTGTGCAAGATTCTAAAGTGATTTTTCCCTAGTGCTCTGCTGAAAACTCCAGTACTTTTATTGTTTGTACCACATATTTCCATAAATGTTTTCAACTTATATTACTTCATCACAATTTACTCAAACCAGTTAAATAAATCCAACCTAATAAGTAGAGGATCTGAACTTCCAAGAGGCAAGACCTTTTCAACATCTGAAACACCTCTGAAGCATCTCTTCTCACTTGTCCTTATCCTGCCACTCCACCACTGCACGCTGTAGTTGGAGCTTACATTACATACATATAGTTAGGAGTAGAAGCCCATAAAATCCACAGGTTTCATATAATGCGATGGAATGTAAACTTCTGGTTGTTTTCTGTAGCGAATGTGTTTAAAGCATATGGAATATCTACTATTTTATTCTTATCTCTGCTTTTCCCTTCTCTGTAGAAAGTTGGTTTTCATTTTAAATCACCTTTTACTTTTAAATTCCTCTGTTCTTACTTTTCATATTCAATATTTCTTCCTTGTTGCTGAGTATCACGTTCTATGTACTTCCCATTCCTTCTACATTTTTCACGTACATACATATACATCATATACATATTCCAAGATCTCACTGGTGTATTTGCAATTAATAACTCAATTCATCCTGACACACAAACTCTTATGAATTGATGATAAAGAATTCCTGATTAGATAGCTGATTTCCATAAAAGAGCACTGGAACAGAAGCAGATGAATTTTCAGCTCTACTTTTAACTGGCACATTTGCTCTGGTTCATCCTAAATTTCCCTTGGTGTTAAGTCAATCTAAATCAGCACAGCCATGTCTTAAAATAAAATAAAATAGATAAATGTAGAGATACTTAATACAAAGGCAAATACTATCAATAAATGTAAATATCTCTATGTTAAAGGAAATAATGCAAGCATACATATTCTGCTGCAAAGCCAATGGCTGACAGAAAATGACTACACTATTATTAAGTACCTCTGCAGTTTCTGCTGTGAGGTATTGTCAAATCAAAATTATTAAGCTTCATTAGAGAGCTGGTGCTTTTGAAAGAATTCCTCTGAATGTTCTAGATGAAGGCCCCTTCAATAAGGACTGATAGTGTTTGAGCTCTGCAGCGTACCCAATCTAGCTTTTTTTTTCCATCTTGAATTTCCCATGGTGTCATCTTATCTAATCATTGCTTGGTAATGCTGGCTCCATAAGAAATCCTCCATAGAAAATGAGAGTTCATGCATCTGTCTCCTGCTGAAAATGCTCATGAATAATGGCATGTTGCAGCACCAGTCAGTAAGAAAGCAAAGAGCGGTTCCAACTCTGTGTGAAAGACAGAATGCTCTGAAGGAAGAGAAATTTGATTCTTATTTTAATTTTGTATCAGGGGCCTCCTTGGGTCTAGATTGTCCCAAGTCCTGCTCCAAAGGCGAGAGCCCCTGAGGACTCCTTGGGGAAACTCGCACCAGCCTGTGAGGGCTCAACCATGGCAAGGAAGCCTGTGTACGTGTGTGAGTGTGAGCATAGATGTGTGAGTGTGTGTGAGTGTGTGTGCAAGTAGGCAACTGCACACATGCATGCATTGCATTTGTATTTTCTTCTGACATTCCCATCCACTGAATGTCGTTGCCATTTATTACTGTCATAACTGGATGCTTATTAATTCTATGTTCAATGTTTTGATCATAAAATGGATAATCATCACCTTCCCCAGACTGGTACACTGGGGATCCCTGTTAGACCACCTTGGTTATGGACCCTTCTCAGACACTCCTAGTTGATGAAACAATTAATTTTTTAAGTCTGTTTTTGACATGAAGATCCCAAGAGCACAGCACGAGTTAAATATTTGCTTATTATAATTGTATATTTCACATGCTAGAAGCAATTTCTGTGTTATATTACTAGTATAATATTCTGCACTGAGGAACTCTCTCTAATAAGGAATCAAATTCAATCAGAGTTGAGAACTATTCATGTGAATGACTACCATTACTTGATATCATCTGTAATGCAATAAACTGAGTGTTTGATATAATGCTGTTATATTAGGGATGTGCATAACCTATTTGTTATCCATCATGTGTATCGCAGAAATGGTGTGATCAAAATTAATTACATTTTAGGGTATGTCTGAATTACAGCTGATAGAAAAAAATCAGTTCAAATGTGTATTTCAGAGAAAAAAAAAACATAGCTGTGATGCTGTAATCTCATTTGCAAAATAGCTTTTCCTAAGAAGCTATGCACGTCACCAAGAAAGTTTTTTTGCTGCCCCAGTGTCTTGCACTGAGTGTGTGGCTTCAGAATGTGACCTTTCAAAGAAATATTATGTGATACGAAAAATATTACATCAGCTTTCGAAATAGAAAACTGAGAAGAACTTATAAAAAAAAAAGGCATTTCCAATTCAAATATTTCATATGAAGCATTACCCATGGGAGCTTTTTTCATAAATACATAAACGCAGCTTTTGGGGAATGCCCATAATTGCTGCATTACATATTCTTAACACTTGGCAAACTGATTCCTGAATTTGAAAATAAATCAATTTGGGCTTTTTCAAGTAATAGGGATAGGCAGCAAATCTGTTTGCATTTGATTACTGTAATTACTTATGTACATAAGTAACTCTTAGGTCTTTACAAAGTTCACTGAGAATGTGCTTTTATCTTAAAGCACAACAGCACCCCAGCCAACGGGACAAATGTAACGTGCAAAAGCAACAGTCCCGCAGGTGTGGGTCTGAGACCGATGTGCTACATCTTTATCAGATAGATGCAAGGGATGCATCCTGAGCTATCACAAGGTGAGCCAGGCAGTGGAGGCAGAGCTGATGCTTGGCCTTGAAGGGAACATGTGGTGAGCACACTGCAGTCTTCTGGGAGGGGAAGAAAAAGAAGACAAAGGAGAAAGCAGAAATGGAGGTCAAGTCCTCTGGCCCCACAGGAGGAGCAGGTATGGCCTGGGCAGTATTGAAATAGCACCTGAATAAAGGATGGAGAACACATCACACACAGAACAGGACTTACATTAAAGGAAATCCTCTCTTCTCATCATTAAAAAAGGTTTCGGGTGTGCAGCTACAACAGCCATCCAAAGAGAAGCTGTGTTAGCTGATGGATGGGGCCTGGGGTTCTGGGCAGGAGGTCATTCCAGCAGCAGCTTCTGGCTGCTTCCTGACCTGCCCAACACCCTCCACCATCCTTTCAAAGTCTTTTCTGCTCCCCATCCACACTGCAAGTGCTTGGAGAACTCTTGGTGTCTGCACCTCAAAAGCTCGCTTGGCATGCTCTGATTCGCCACAAGAAGTATGTAGGTAGTAATAAGAAGTGTTATGGCTGTATCAGCCCTGGCACTACATCTCTCTAAAAGCTATGAATGATATAATATTAGTCATATCTGGGAAGTATTTGGGGGTTTGTGAGCTAATCCTAGTATCTTTGAGATAGCTGTAGAATTTACCAAGTGGTTCCTCACCTGTCTTGTGAAAGGCTCTTTGAGTGCTTAGTGTTTACTCCCATTATTCCTGCACACCTAAGACATGTGGCTTCTTTTAAACTGTTTTTTCAGACAAAATTTATTGATTTTGCTTCTATTTCTTTAACCTAAGCAAATTCAAAACAGAAAGAAAAAACTAGTTTCCTGTTTTTACTGGCATCCTAATAGGAGTTTAAAATCCAGTGAAATATTTTTGTTGAGTTACATCCTGTTAGACTTTGCAATAATTCTGCCCTCCTGCTTTTAAATCTTTATTTTTGTTAATTACTTTCCAGGTTGGTGTGGATAAGCCTAGTGCAGGTGCCAGGATTTTCTAATTATATGAAGTGTTAACATTTTCTAGTAAATCTTTAAAAAAAATATATTCAGGGTCATATATTAGTGAAAATTCTGGAAATGTTAAGAAGAAATTTTAAAAGCTACTGAAAAACCAGCCATTGGCAACCAGAACAATTCATTCTGTATTTGCTTACAGCTCTGTTTTATACATAGGTATATGAACTTTCAAACCCATTTATTCACTTTCCTGACATGCAGAACCAAAGGCATGATTTATAATGATTTCTCATCCAGTATTAATTTTAAAAAAAGTTCAATTAATTTTTCATTAGCCACAGTTAATGATGGGCTTGTTAGCCATCTTGAGGTGAAGCCAAGAGCTATTAGCTATATTAAGGACCAGTTTCAAGAAAATTACTCCTTTTATAATCCCCAAAATGAGTTATATTTTTTTCCCCTTTCAGAAAACTGTTTTAAGGTATATTGATATATTAAAATCTATACAGAAGACAGACTTGGAGTAAAATTGATCATGTAATAAAAATTATCGACCAATTTTTGCACCATTTAAAATGAGATCAAACTTCTTGAGGATTATTCTAAAGATACAGTGTTGTGAAATCAGTTGCTAGGTCTTGTACATAAAAATCACCATATCATTTTATTGTGGAGAAAAGGACTGAATGAGGGTGGGTAACTGTTCAGAGGGACTTCTTCACTGCCACTAGACTTCTGCCAGTTGTGTCAACTGTGTATCTTGCTGAAACAGAAATTAGGGTTTGAACTGGAAATTTAATTGAAAATATAATGAAATTGAAAAATTAGTTTGATCTTGCTCTGTGGTCCCTGATGGGTGGGAAGTCTGAGCATGACAGTGGTCCTTGTGTCTTGATTCATGACTCAAAGAACTTGGAAAAGAGTAAGAAATATGTATGTGTAATTAATGTGTAAAAATGGGGGAAGAAATTGAAACTAATTCTTTATCAAGCCTCCTTCTGATTTTCAGAAAGAGGAATTACATGAAAAATAAAAGTAAAGTCTTAAAAATAAGGGTCTAAACATAGAGTGCTGCAAGATGAACAGTCTTAAAGCTTATTTTGAACAGGTAGGAGGAACAGGCCTATTGAAATCACTGAGAAACGTGACTGACACCTCAATTTTAGCCTCAATTTTAGCAAATCTTGATGAGATTCTACATTCAATAAAAACGTACTTAACTTACATGAACAGCT
The DNA here is from genome assembly GCA_013399075.1 of Chloroceryle aenea. Lineage (NCBI taxonomy): Eukaryota > Metazoa > Chordata > Aves > Coraciiformes > Cerylidae > Chloroceryle > Chloroceryle aenea. The sequence continues at coordinate 14,297 of VWZY01005013.1, read as the reverse complement.
ATATGAGAACAAGAATATTGTTTCATAAAAGATTTTAAATTCAGTTCCATTCCAAACTGCAATAGATTTCCAACTTTTCTCCACATCAAATATGGGAAAGGTGGGAAAGACATTTTCTATGGCTTCAAATGTTTTCATTGGGCTTTCTACCATTTTTAATATCACCATAACATAGAGAATACAACCCCCAGATGTTAGAAATTCAAAGTTTTTTCAGACTTTGAATATAAAAAATATATTTATTTTTCATCTTATGAGGCCCTTTTTTCCTTAATGAAATTTCAGTGAACTTGACATGAACTTGACATGGCGCCAAGAACTTCTGTATGAATTCCAGTAGAAACTGAGAGCAAAGCAAGCCCCAATACAATGACCAATGAGAGAAGAGTGGAAAGAGCAGAATCAGCCCGCAAGGACTGACCACATCCCCTGACATTTTAAAAGAAGATGTTTGGCCTCAAGCTGACAAACTTGGACACAACTCCTGCAGCACAGTGCTCCCCAGATAAAAAGCCATGGTCACCCAGTGGTTGTTCTGTGGATGTCGCATGGATTTATGGTTGTCTTTAACCACTTCTGGAATTTAAACATCTGTGAGTAAACTCATGAACACAAACCCCACCTCTGCTCACTGATTACTGGAATTGATGCTGTGGTACCACCATAAACCCCAACCATGCTGCAGCTGGACTTCTCCACACGCACCAGTGGTTCCAGCTGTGCACACAGTCAGGTGGAATACTGGATTCCCAGCTCCACATGACACTGAGATTCAACATGAGCACTGAAGATACAGATGTGTAGGTAATGTCGATTGGAAAAAGACATCACCCAGTCTTGGGAAATACAAACATGAGTATAGGGAAGCTTCAACCTGTCCCAGTAAGGAAATATTAAAGATATGCAGCAATATCTGGATGCACAGTGACCTTCCCATTTATATGAATTTCTCCGTTTGAGGATGACCTACAGCTCAAAGCAGTGCACAGCAGGTGTGTGCAACACAGTGTCTCCCTGTCCAAGTCCATTCTGGAAAGGCAGTATTTCACTGAGAGCAAGAACATGCAGTTTAAAAGCATAAAGAGAAGTGTAAGACCCTCTAAATGTCTTGCCTGAGGCAATCTGTTTCCTTTCACAGGACCGCTTGCGAAACAGATCTACAAGGACTGTTCTTAGCACTTCCTATCAGCACTGCAGCAAGGAGAGCAAGATTCTCACCCCAGATCCACACAGAGATCCCAGAAACACTGGTGACTGCTATGGTGCCATCATAGCCGTGTCTCCCGCAAGTCCCAGACTCTCTGACTCTCATGGGACCATGCAGCCACCCACCCCAACCCTGCACAGAAGGCTCAGTCTGACTGAGCCACCAGCTCTTCTCACCACACAATGCAGATCCTACACCTCTCCAGGAGCTACACTACTAAATCCCACCACAAAACTAAGGTTGGGAGCTACATGTCTGTCCATGCTACCCCACTGCAGCAGTAGGACATAAAGTTGCAGGACTCTTCTTCCTGGAGTGCCCAGTGCAGGGTCCCCTCAATGTCTAGGTGTCCCTCCCCTGTGCTGCCTCCAGAAATCTGCCTGCAAGGACATGTGCTGTTCACCCATTTCGGGAGAGCTGCTGAACCAAATCTGCATGTTCTAAATGAGGACACTAAAATCAAGACATGTAAAAGAAAGAAGGTCTTACATAAGCAAGCACACAAAAAAACGTAGTTGTTTTCTTCATATAAACCCATTTGAGCCAATGTCACTTAACTGATGCTTAGATTTGCTACCAAAATGTCCTGCTAGGCGCCTTCAAATTCTACTGAAATCATTAAACATATTTCTCCACCTTCACTTTGATTTTTGACCTAATAATATATATATGGTTGGTCAATACAAATATTTAGTCAATCTAAATAATAAGTTACAAAGCATACGAGCAGTTTGTTCCTCGTAGCTCTTCAGAACACAGTTGCTTTTACATATGTGTGACTGTGCAGCTGAAGAGGATGTATGGAAGGAGCAGAAGTAAAGGTCCACCAGTTGCCACAACCCTGGCCTGTCTCACCATCTTTGTGCTTGACATTACAGCCTTAATAATGCTCCTTTAACTCAGGACTTTTGTAGGAGTAGAGTATTGATAAAACTATCCAGTATTAGAGAAAAGTCTTGGTGATCTCTCTTATAACAATTATAAGCTTTTATTCCTCCGGTTAGCAGCAGTAGGTGTCTGTCTGTCATTTGTTAATCAGTCTTTACTGTGTCCTATAGTGGAAAGAAAAATATTGCAGATTTCACAGCTAGGCAGACATACGGAGAAACAAGTGTAGATGGAGCCTCCTGGGTCTACACTGAGCTCTCATGGGCCTGGGAAGGGCAGTATAGGGCACACCATCTGAAAGAGGCACAGAGCTTCACCCTCCAAGTATCCTCTCAGGTCCCTTTCTCCAGATTTCCCCTTATCTCTGCAACCCACAGCTTAACATGATACAGTGGGAGCTTTTTCTGGTGCAGACAAGTAAATTCCAACATCTCTTGGAAAATTAGGGATTTGACTTCCTCAAACAAGAAATTACTAAAGTTCTGGTGAATATAAATTCCAACCGGTTCTAATGAAGCGATACTCTGCCCAACAACAGCCGTGCCTATATGTCCATCCAGGGAACATAAGGATACTACACGAAGGCTTAGGACTTATTAGATTGTACAGATGTCAGACATGAACTAGCACAATATCCTCAGGGGTGGGCAATCATTTTATGACCTATAAACCACATAAAGGAGCAGAATCAGAGACTATGAAGATGAAGCAGAAAATGTGCACCGCTGAAGTCCCAGCTTAATGTGCTGTATGTATATTCTGAACTAGAGAACTAAATTTAGCACCCCTGCCAAAATTACAGCACAGAGATTGGAAAGATGTGACCCAGAGTTGGTAACATCGTGTTTGGCACCATCCCTCTCACATGACCCATTAGCTGTTCTGCCCAGGGCTGGCGCCGAGGACAAGGCCATGGTGTACCATGTCCAGCACCTCCCCAATGTGTCAGGCAGTGAAAAATGGGAGGAAAAACCCCAGCAGCAACACTAACACTGATGTGGGAATTTGTCATGGTGACACTGATGGTACTGAGAGTCCTACATTGTAATGATTGGTTTACAATAAAAATTACTCCGAATGCTGGATCAGAAAAAGGATGGTTCAGTCCATCAAATCACTGTCAGCTGCAAATTAGGTTGCCCATCCCTAGGCAATGGGGAACATAATTGGCTTTGTCCGTTGCTGGTTTTATTTTTATCTGTTCTGTTAAAGTCAGGCTTTTTTCTCGCTTGCACTGGTACAGAGACAAAAAAGGGCTTGGTGCAGAAAGGCTCTTTCACTCGTTACACCCGCAAAAAATGGGGCAAGTTAGCCCCGGCTTTCTAAAATTAGCCAAAGATTCCTTAGCTGCTTTCTGTCAGAGTGATGTTACCTTCATGGAAGAAATGTGTATTTTACCATATGGACTTCCAGGAGTCTTAGACTGAAACAACCCTTTAAGTGGCCAGTGCTCTAGTTCTGTCCCCAGGGCTGGTTGCACAAGAGAGGCTGGAGTGTGTGTGGAAATCTTCTCTTTACGAATGCTGTAAGTATCACAGTACCTTTAAAACCTGTTATAATTTGCTGAAGACAGGACGGAAACACACATCTAACGCCTCCCTTCCTAGCGACTGATCATTCTGACACCGCCGGTTGCGAGGCAAAGTTGTTGCAATGCAATGTCTTGGTGTTTCTACAAAATGTGCTAATGTAAGATGAGGTTATGAAGCTGTGTTGGACTGAAATAACCACCAGTAGACTTCACTGGGAGCATATGATCAACCTGAAACATGTCTGCTCCCAAAGTGTCGGGATATGGTGCTTTTGTTTCCAGAAACACCTGTGCTACAAACATGAATTGGAAGTAGTCTCCAATGCTGGCATGACGTACAAATGTCAGACAACTGGGAGTCTCTCTCCAGCCCTCTTTCAAATTCATAGAGGTTACTCTTCAGCTGTCCATAAGCTACAAATATTCCTGTTTTCCTCCATGTGCACAAGTTTTTAAGACTAGGCCCTAGCATCAGAGCTTTCTTAACAGGTTTCCCTGACTTGGCAGGTTATGTGAGACTCAGAACAGGAGAAAATCCACAGAAGAAAAGAAATACAGCTGATGAAGCAGGAGGGGGAACAATGTCTGTTGTCTAACCTGTCTGACATTTTAACCTGGAGAATTCACTGCTCTGCTTACTGTTTCTCCCTTTCTCTAACTTAAGAGCAATTCAGCAGTTACCTGTGTACCTGGGGCATCTATGACGGTTCCCAAGGCTTGTCTAAGCCCTGGCTCTGGGTGGACAAATTACAGCCATGGACCAAGCCAAGGCAGAGGGAAGGTTTAACTAACTTTCATGTTGCAGTCAGTACAAAAGAACTATGTCTATGAATAACTGCTCATAGGGTTATGTTCATCAGCAAAGGCAAATAATTCTGAGGGAGGGCAAATTGGAGACCTCTGTAAGGTACAAGTGGCTATAAAGAAGTAATAATTATTTATCATCCACCTACTCCTGTAGGTTTGTGTCCTGTTTGTATCACCCTTCCCTTGCAGCATCTGCTCATGGATGGCAGAAATTATGCTGGGGCTCTGCATTTCGCAACTAGGAGCTGCTGCAGCCTGAAATGTGAAGCAAAACAAAACAAAACAAAGAAACAAACAAAAAATCCCACTGGTAACAAAAAAAAAAAAAAAAAANAAAAAAAAAAAAAAAAAGAGTTTGGAAGGTTGCTTATAGTAGCGATTAAGACTTATAAAGAACTAGTGAAAGGTTGTTGCTGTTATTATCATTATCATTATTATTATTGCTGGTTTTGTTGTTGTTAATATGATGTTGTTATTATCATCATCATAATTATCATTATGATCAGCATTATTATGATATTGTGGTAGGTGAAAATCAGAGAGAGAAAGAGGTTTGTTCTGAAGACACCACTTGCCCCCTCTCCCACCCTGGGCTGAGAGGCAGCTCTGCTGCTAACCCAGTGCCCCAGTTTTTCCTCCTTGAAATAACAGGAACAACAGTTCTGGCACACCACAGACCCCACAGCTAACCCCACTAGATACAAGCATCCTGCGCCGGGGGATCGCACATCCGAGAGCTTTGTGGCTCAGGGCCGCGCCGCCGTTGCGGATGGGCTTTGGGTGGGTGTGCTGCGATAAGGCTTTCATGTGACATTGTGTTTGGGTTGTCAGCGGAAGTCCTGAAGATTAGTGTCCCCTGAAATCTCCCTAAGCAGCTTGCCCTAAAATGCGCTTTATGTGGATCGTTCAGAAAACTGCACGAGACGGAACATTAATTATTACTATAAAAATAGAACCTTTTTGAGTAATTCTGTTTAACATGAGCTCCTCCACTTGGGATGCGCTGCTGAGAACTTTACTCATTTTTAAAAAGACTCTAAAGAAATTCAAAATGTGACCCTGCTCTAAACTGCAAAATGAAAATCAGAAGCGAAAGCCTTTTTTACCTTTCCCTGTAATTGAATCCAGCTGGCCTCCTTCTACCCTGCCTTGCAGTCATTTACAGATATGCAAATGGTCGGGGAAAAATGTTGCCGTTTTCATCTGCATTGCACACCAGAAAATCAGGCAGAGGTTTCTCATCAGTTTTTGCCATTCGTCTGCTTTCATGTTTTAATCCAGTTTAACAGTACAACATGTTTCAGTCGTATATTTGAAAGAAAAATCAAAACTGCTCTCTACCTGGGCAATATTGATGAAGGACCTTTGACAACCTCAAAACTTCAGCATCTACAGGGTGTCAGCACAAGGAGCAGAAGCGAGAGTCCTGCAGTTGTGGGGAGGAGTGGCGGAAAGGGTTGGGAGGTCTGAAGCCAGAGAGAAGACGTGGCTCTGCAGCTCATGGTGGCTTCTGCTGCTGTGGGCGGATGAGAGGTACCCATGGCATCTCTGCCCTGTCGCCGTGCTCTCTGCTTGCTTAGATATCTGACATCAGCAGCAAAAATCAGATTTTTCAAGCTGCAGCAGAGCAAGGAGAGCCAGGAATGGAGCCAGTTTGCAACCTGTGTGTGCTGGGCAATTGCCTCCTTCCCTGCATCCAGTGTTGGTCCTGGTAGGACTCATGTGCACTACAGGTCAGGAGTAACACGAATGTGTCAGGGATGCAGCTGGGCTGTAAAACTGCCTTGGTAGTGAGTTATGAAGGGCCTTGTCTAGCTTGTGTATTTAAGTTGGAAAATGGTTACCATTCGAGGGACTCTTCAATAGAGTTTATGTAAGGCTGGCCCCAAATCGACTCAGCAGGAATGGATTCTCCCAGGATCACTTATGGCAAAACATAAGATTACATTTTAACCAGTGCAATTTAACAGCTTAATAATACTACCTTTAAAAATTAAATAAGCAAGAAAGTAAAAACATATTTTGCACTACAAAGTGCATAAAGTCCCTAAGCCAGTGGGCTCCCCTAAGCAGATGCTGGAAGAAGTGCCTGGTTAAGCAGGATGGAATACACCTCTGAAACCAGTTAGGTGTTTATCTGGGATTTTTTGTAGAGAGACATCAAATGTTGGACCTGCCTTTATAGCTTATTTAGAAAAATAATGAAAACCGCCCCTTAAAATTAGTAATCTTTGGGAAAACTCTACTAAGAATTTAGCTTACCAAGCAGATTCGCACACATTGGTCACTGGTCAGAAGCTTTTCTGTGTATTTTTTTTTTGGTACAGTACCTTGCATGGAGGGAAACCTCAGCACTCCCACAGTGTAAATTATTATTATTAATCCTTATGTTAGACGACTTCCACATTCACAGTAACCTCTGTGGGAAAGTGCAGAAGCTTGCTGGGTGCTGCAAACCGTTCCTGCAATCCTACCTTCAATGATTTTTTTGGTTGTTTTTTTTTCAAAAAAGAATTTACACAGTAAAACATCATTAGCCTCGAATTTTTGCAGCTCCGTTGTATATTTAGCTTGATATATTAACATCACCTTGGCTGCAGCCGTTGCAATGGCACCGTATCACTTAGATCTTTCATCTTATTCCTTGATACTGCTCAGCAAGGAAGGAAGGAAGGACAAATCAGACAGCATCAGATTGAAAATACGTTCAGAATATAACAGCTTGATTGCCGCTGACCACCCAGAGGACAGGTGCGACACATATTTATGGCCTCGATCTTAAAGCAATATCCGTTCATTTCATTTATGGGTCCATTAACATGTTTTATTTTTGACAGTTCCACAGTGGTGTTCCTGCGGTCTTTTGGCCATAAAGTGCTCATGGTGGGAGGTGTAGTTTATTATTTGGTGTGTCGGCACCGTGAGCCCCACAAGCTGATGAACTATGTACAATTTATTCATTGGATTTTAAGCCTAGTTAAATCAACAGCTAAAAGGAAGCCTTCCTTGTGTTCTTTGAAACTGCTGACATTTAATACTAGAAAAGTGGTCAGAAAACTCTGAGTATTGGTATGGATTTTACATTACAACAAAGTGGTCAGAAAACTCTGAGTATTAGTATGGATTTTACATTACAACCTGGCTCTGTCCTTCTTACACTAATACCTATGATTTTTACCCAATTCAGGAATCCAAATTTTCAGAGCTTTTTGTAGACCTGCTTACATTGAGAATTTTCCTAAAATTTTGGGTTCTGGAGGTTCTGGACTACCCAAGAAACTGGTATTTTTTTCTAGCTAACAAAGTGGAGATAGATGGATGGTAGAGACAGATAGAAAATTAATAGAAAACAATAACCTTAAGCACAAGAACCTTGAATACTTAAAAGTTACATAAAATTATCCAAGGATGTAGGTTCACATCCGTGTGTGTGTATACATATATACAGACATATATAACTTCAAGATTATGATTTTGCATGGGTTCAGAGCTTGGATATATAACGCTTAGCATATGACTTAGCCATACCTACAGTGTTGACCTAGAAACCTCCAGTTCTTTCATGTTCATTTTTTAATGTCATTGTTTCTATTGGAATCTGTTTCCAAATCTGTTTTGTATTAATTTTTCACACTGTATTTTATGAGTTTATATATATTTTAGGGGGTGTAGTATAGGTTCACAACTAATTTGTCCCTCATCCTGAACAATCATAGAACTGTAGGGTTTGGAGGATATTCAGGGGAAGCCGTAATCCATCTCTGGGCCATAGGAATTGCCCTGTGACATTCCTGATACAGAACCTCACCTGCATTTTTACAGGCCTCTAATGCCAGAGGCTCCGCAACCTTCTTTGCCACCCTCACCATCAGAAACACCTTCCTAATACAAATCTTTCTAGTTACAAATTAAGAACAATGTCTTGTTCTCTCTCTGGTAGTATTTGTAGGGAACAAAGTCTTCCCTTTGTTTTTCAACATATTTTTGTATAATTCATAAGTATTACCATGTTCCTCCTACTATTCTATTCAAAACTGTCCTTATTTACCCTTTCCTCACTGGTCTCACTTTCTTGACCTTTGATCCATCTCATATATTGACATGCAATTCTACTGAATGTAGTGATCAAAAATGGTGGTTCCCACTGTTCCTTATAAAAGAAATACGGTATTATAATGGCAAAAAAAACAGCAGAAAAGACCTGCCTCAGTACTGGAAGAATAAAAAGCAGATGTTCTTCTCAGCTTTTCCCTCTTGTACAAAATGGTACTAGACGAGGAAACAGGGAACTACTGCACGTGAGCCACGCTACTCAATTTCTTATGCTGATTTCCATTGCCTGTGTCAGAAGGACAGCTGGCTCCTGCCCTGGCCTGGGGAAAAGGAGAGCAGCACTCCTGCAGAGGTTGGTTTGGAGATAAAGGCTTAGGAAGGCACGCTGGGGCACCAGCACAAGAAGGACATAGACCTATTGGAGCAGAGGAGGTCAAAACAATGCCCCAAGTGCTGCTATGAGGTCAGGCTGAGAGAGTTGGGATTGTTCAGCCTGGAGAAGAGAAGGTTCCAGGGAGACCTTATTGTGGCCTTTCAGTACTTCAAGGGACCTGTCAGAAAGATGGGGACAGACTTTTGAGCAGGGCCTGTTGTGACAGAACAAGGGATGATGGTTTGAAACGAAAAGAGGAGAGATTTAGACTAGATACAAGGAAGAAATTTTTTACACCAAGGGTGGTGAAACACGGGCCCGGGTTGCCCAAAGAGAGGGTCGATGCTCCATCCCTGGAACCATTCCAGGGGAGGCTGGGCAGGGCTCTGAGCAACCTGCTCTAGCTGCAGATATCCCTGCTCAGTGCAGGGAAGGTGAACTAGGTGACCTTGGAAGGTTCCTTCCAACCCAAACATTCCATGAGTCTGCTTCACTTGACTCTGTCTCTCACCCTTTAATAATTTTAGCATATTGAAAAGAAAAACTTCAGTGCATGCTACTAGAAACCCAAATACTGCAGTATCATGTGTTAGAAAAGATCTGTGAGTTTAAGAACCAATTGTCTTTTGTCATTTTTACAGACATACATTAGTCCATAAATTCCATTGAAGGTAACTGAAATTGAAGTGAGTCAGCTCATCTTGAACTTCATAGCCGAGCCCATTCAGGATGAAAGATCACCTCTCATTCATAACTAAGGTCTACTGTAAGACAGGTAACAAAATGAAAGAGGGCAAGACTTCCAAGAGCAGGGGTGACATCATTCTCACCATCTCTTCCACGACTGTTGAACTACTTTTTCTAAGAGATTACAGTGACCATCCATCTTGCTGCCTCAGCGCTGACCGATAAGGTCTATCTCTGCATCTGAACTGTCCTCAGAAACTGCGCAAAGAGGTGCTGACACAGAGCTCAGGAAAGGGAGGAGAGGGGAAAGAGAGGAAGTAGTTAATAGCAAAAGGAAAATTCTGGCACCACTGGACTGAGCGGAAGTGTCACTGTTGACATCACTAAAAGTAGGATCAAGACTGATCTAAAAAGCAATTTAGAATATGAGCTTTTCTTTCCAAACGAGCGGTAAGTGCCTTCCCTCACACAGAATTCAGGGCTGTAATAGTGCTTTCTATTACATTTTAAATTGATTGGCTTTATGGCCCAGTGCTGGGGAATTGCCCTAGCATCGTCTCATGTTTCTAATTCTGGAAACTCTAAATCCAGATGCGCTGAAAATCCATGCTGTTGCTTACAGCATGTGCTGTAGGTAATCTCCATTTTCTCATG
>VWZY01005011.1:0-42072 GCA_013399075.1 Chloroceryle aenea | reverse complement strand
GGACCCTAGAGAGGGAGACCTGCTACCTGCTAGAACATTACTGGCCACCCCTGGAAACACTGCACAAAGACAGTAGTGGAGACTGACACAGAGACACCCCTCAGCAGCCCAGTATTGTCACACACTTAGAAAGACCAAGTGGTGTTCCAAACACCCCTGAGCGAGGCAGCGGGGCCACATGGGGAACCAGTTTTAATAAAGGTTCTGTTTTCTTCATTTGACAAATTATGAGATGTTATGAGGTGACAAACCATTCTAGACACCAGGTCAGAGACAGGAATTCTTTATTTATTGGGCAATCAGCAAGTGATATTCAGAGGAAGTTGTGGAATTTATAATTGACAGAGAGCAGGAATCTGGATGAAGCCTGGAGAGTATTTAGGAATAGGGAGGAGGAAGATAGGAGAAAAGATAAGTGGGTGTTAGTAGCGGCATTACAGGAGAGCAAAGAATTTGGGAATATGGGACCTAGGAAGTCTTTGAAAAGGAATCAATGTTCATGGTGCAGACAGGAGGAACATTGGAAAAGTGAATGCCCTAAGAGGCACAGAGGAAAAGTCAGGATGAAAGAAGGTTGATGGGGACCTGGGGAATCTACCCTAGCAGATCCACTGGTTATGATACAGCTAGGGAAACAGCAGCAAGGGGTAGAATCTTTAGTGGATACTGGAGCAACATTTTCAGTTTTAAATCAAGCTTTGATACTCCTGGATGATGATTTTGTAACAGTTAAAGGGGCTACTGGTCAGACTGAAAAGGCGCACTTTTTAAGACCATTACTGGGACACGACCTCTTAGAACAACTGGGAGCAGAAATAAAATTTGAAAAAGGGAGGGCACTGGCTTTCACCACAAAGATTTCTTAAATATCAAGTGGATGTTGAAATAATAGTTACTAACATTGTCACTCCAGCATCTTTCCTTAGTGGAACAACAGGGAAACCAGTCTCACATGACTGTCTGGAAACAATTGATGCAGCCTACTCAAGCAGACCTGACCTGAAAGAGGAGCCGCTAGAAGATGATGGANCCGATTATTAGTTGCCAGGAATTTGTACACTACTGTTAAACTAAGTGAAACAACAATGTGAAGTGTGTCTGCAGAATAACCCTAAAACAGGCCCTAGAGCACAGCTTGGGCAAATGGGAAAAGGAAATGATCCAGGACAGCAATGGCAAACTGATTTTTCAGGACTCACAAGAAAAGGGGAGTTTCAATACTTGCTGGTCAACAATACTTGCAGACAACTTTTCAGGATGGCCAGAAGCCATCCCCTGACGAGCTAGTAAGGCTAGGGAACTAACAAAGGTACTATTGCAATAAATAATACCTAGGTTTGGAGTTCATGCAATATTCTTATCCGATCGGGGGTCACATTTTATCGCAAAGATCGTGCAGCAGGTTAGCAAACTCTTAGGAATAGACTGGTAATTGCATACCCCATACAATCCGCAATCAAGTGGTCAAGTGGAAAAGATGAACCACCTGATCAAGATGCAAATTGTAAAATGAGGTCAAGAAGCCAGTCTGACATTGCCTTAGTCATTACCTCTGGCACTTCTGAGATTTATAACTAAGCCTAGAACGAAGGAAGGGCCGAGTCCTTTTGAAATACTGTATGGAAGGCCATATACTGTGCAAGCAGGAGCAACTGAAGTTGGGAATGAGGTACTAACTGATTATATGATAAATCTGCAAAAACAGCTTTGGGAAGTTGAGAAACCTGTCCTAGGAACTAGAGCCCCGGGCCTTGATAGCCCAATACATAGTATCAAGTCAGGCAATTCTGTATATATTAGATCTTTTTCAAACTCACCTTTGGAGCTGAAATGGGAGGGGCCATTCCAAGTTTTGCTAACCTCCCATATAGCCATCAAGATTAAAGAGCAGGCTTCATGGATACATCGTACCAGAGTAAAGAAAGCCCCTAAACCACCATGGGAGATAACACCTGTCAGACCTCTTGGGCTCCACCTCCAGAGACATTGACTTTGATTTTGATACTCATAATCCAATGTAATCTAGTGGGTGCAACTTTTGATGCTAATGTTTTATGTATCTTTTGTAAAAGTATTGTAAAATGTGATAACATTAGTGATTGTTGTGTATGTGGGCAGCCCGATGAGTTTAAGTCCCCGCACTTTGGAATCCCAGTAAGTAATTGTACAAACTTGAGCCCATATGCATTACATAAATATTAACTCATATATTTGTTGGCACAATGGAACAGATAATTTGAGAGTAAACTCCACTGTCCCTTCCCTAAAAGGTGTAGTTCTCCAGAACACAATGGCTCTGGACACAATAACAGTTAATGTTGGAGGAGTATGTACCTTGGTAAATACCAGTTGCTGTACTTATGTAGATGAGTCACATCAAATAGAAACAGATATCCAGAAAATCTGGGAACATGCAAAAGCTTTACACCAAGTAGCTGAAGACAGGACTAGATGGGGACTTGAAGAGCTTTGGGAGAAATTAACCTTGTGGCTGCCAAATTTTGCCTGGCTCAAACAGCTGTTCATTTTAATAACTGTAATTGCTTTAGGATTTGCAGTTTGTATTTTGTTTAAGTGTTTTGTGTGTTGCACCAAGGAAGCCATGCACGATTATGGACAGTGGAAGAAGCATCAATTAAAGCAGAGTGTAGAAAGTGGTAGATATTTTACCAAAATTCTCAAGAAAAATGGGTTAATATAGAAAAAGACTTTGCCAAAGGAAGAAGGGGGGGAATTGAGATCACATTATTGTCATCAACCACATAATCTCTAACTGTACGAGCTTCAAGGCTCTTCCTTACATATAGTGCAACACCTGCACCTTAATGCCTTGCTTATCTGTCCTGAATAGCCTGTAGCCCTTCATCCCAGCACTCCAGCTGTGGGACTCATTCCACCAAGTCTCACTAACAGCAGTGATGTCACAGCTCCAGGAGCTTACCAATGCTTCCAGTTCTATGCTGTAACTCTTTAACATCCAGCTGGATAAAGTCTTGAGCAACCTGGTCTAAGTTCACCAGCTCTGAGCAGCAAGTTGGACTGTCTAGTCTCATGTTCCCTTTCAGTGTATGTTTTTCAATGATTATTGGATTCCAAATGTTTAAAACCTCATCCTTTCGTAACCTTGAAAGCTTTACAAGGCTTCCAGTGAATTGCATTTTCTGGTAATTCCAAAATTTTATTATTGCATATTCTCAACCTATACTTATTTAATATACAGCAAAATTTTTATATTGTTTTGTTTTTTCCTGTTGTTGTTTGGTTTTTAAACAAAAAAAAAAAAAAGAGAAGATACAGTTGATCATCGTTTACTCTGACAAACAACTTTAGACTAATTTAGTTCAGTTCAGAACAATAGTGTGAACATCCTGAGATTATACTGTGAAGCCAGCATGACTTATCTTCCTGTCAAGGCACTTCAGCTGACCCTTCAGCACAGTCTTGTATATAATGAGTAAGTTAAACAGATGAACTGCTCTGGTTTCTCACATTGCAGAAGGTTTTCATTGAATGAAAAGCACATGAAGAGGTAAATTTAACAGTTCCAGAGAAAATGTAAATGATTTATTGCTCTTTTTACTCCTTTAGGCAGTAACACATGACATCTGCATAAAGTTTGCTGTTTATTCACAAGTTTTTGTTCTAAATACTTTTGCAGCAAAAAGACAGGATATTTTGAAGTAGTTGTCTCTGTGAAGAGATGCATTCTGGTTTTAATAGTGTGATATTATCTCACTGTCAGCCTAGAAAAAGAGAAGAAAAGTCTATGATGATCTTATGCACAAAAGGAAGTCACAAAAGGGAAAAAAAAGGAACCAGGACTAGGGTTCACATCAACTGACATGATCTAGGATGCAGGATGATTCATGATCCTGTCTCCAAAGGTAATACTCTCAGTAACTCATCAGGTGCCTATTCCTGAGTCCTTGGAAGTGTCACAGAGTGAAATCATTGCTTATGTTCCAGTAGCAGGGTATCAAGGTACCACCAGTGTGTTCAAAGTAGTCTTCATCCGATAAATGGGTGACAGCAACATGGTCCTGCTGCCCTGCCTATTGCCCCTAATGATTTACAGAACGTATGAATTTTGCAGTCCTTAAATGCAGCTGTGATACAGCAGCTACTGATCTTGAGGACAAGGTAAGAGTTTGCATTTCTGAATGGCACTTTCATCCCACTGAGTTCATATTTTATTAGTCATGACCTGTGGCCCTTCACAGCCTGTATCCGTGAGTCATAGAGGTTCCCAGGTATATGACGGAAATCTTTTACAGAAAATAAGCCTTTTCTTTACTGTACTTTTTATAATGTATCATATACTTTTTCTTAAAAAAATAAACAAACAGCTACACAAAGAAATAGAAATTTCAAGTGCTTTTAGAATTCATTGTCTTCTAGTTTGTTTTTTATATGCAATATACACATACATCCTCATTAATAGGGCTGGTTTTATTTAATTCTTTCTATTGCAGAAGAATTTTATTTAATTCTTTCTATTGCAGAAAGACTTCATAGGTGATGTTCAGGTGCACAAAAAATGTGGAATGTATCTAACATTCACCTTTATATTTCAGAACCATTCTAATTGCAATATATTGGTTTACAGTACTGTTAGAAAAGTTTAAGGGGGGAGGTGGGCTGCCAAGCTGAAAAAATATTACGGCTTTTTTCTGATATGTATATATGCAAAAATTACTAATTACATAACCGCAATAAAAATGTTTCAACACCACAGTTAGATCTCTTGAGTAATAAATGATGATCTGGACTTAATTAACTCTCCCAGAAAATTATATTCAAATAGCAAGCAGTTTCATTCTAAATAATACAGAAGTAGAAGCTAATTAGACTTTTTTGTCCAATACAGCATGTTTGACTCAAAATCATGTTAATTACATAATGAGGTGTATTTTTAATTTCCTGACAGACAGATGCAATTTTGAACATGCTTATTCATTTACACCACAACTCTCAGAACTGAGTAAACTTCTAAATTCATCATCCTCAAATTAAAGGCTATTACACCTTAGTAGCTTTATCTGTGGATTAGTTCTAATTGCCATGACTATCGAGGACTATGTATTAGCAAACACCAGAAGTGATTGAATGATCACAGAAAAGATGTAACTTCTCCCATTGACTGTTTTCTGTGCATATTTGTCACAGAATTATTTATTAATATTTCATTGCAAGAGCACAATGGCTAATGTTTACAAAAATCTGCTTCTCAGAGCATTTGAAACTAGCCTGGAGATGTCTCTGACAACTAATTCTGTTCCTACTTATTGTTTTGATAAATAGCACCTGAGAAGTCACTGATCTGACTCCTTCCTTCTTTCCTAACTTGCCAGAATAAAATTGAATTTCAAAGATTTCCTGCTTATATGGATGCCTGCATGTTTTTCAGAAACGTTCAGATTACACATCGGTTTTTAAATTTAATAAAAGCAAACCCCCCAAAAAATGCTTTGCACCCCATCACATCCCTCAAACAAAACTTACAAAGATAGAAATATATTCTAAAAGATGCTATTTACATTTATGTCTCAATGCTTTTCATAGCAGAGCAAAAGTTAGTGTCCAGTTGTCTGACAATTTAGTACAGATCTTTTCTCCTACCTGTGTCCACACTAAGCTGCAAAGTGGTTTTTGGTTAGACCATTCTCTGCCTCCTCTGTCTGGAGGCATTTAGAGGCTCAATTCAGTCTTTCACCGAGATACTTCTAGGTTTGCCTGTGAAAAGTCAAAGGATAAAGAAATCTCTGTGAAATCAGGCAAATTATTAACAGTATCAGAAATAAACTCTTGCATCTCCTTAACTTATATAGAGAGAGTTTTTATAATAAAAAAATACTGTGGGCTTTCCCATGTTTTTGTGGAACCGATACTGACAAGAGTGTTAACTTTTTGTCTACTGAAAAATTCAGTGCAGTTTACATTGAATATTAAAATGAACATACTTGTGATTCTTGCACATTAATTGTAACTCATATAACGGTCTTAGCCTGTTTTCCTAAGCTCTTAAGTGACTCATCATCTAAACCAAGGCAGAGGTTCATGCATTCTCAGTGCTCTTTCACATAAGGGCAACTCCCATCCACACTTTCCCAGACTGACCTTGTTAAAAAAACACCCTATATTAACTCAATGTAGCACTCCAGTTGTGTGACCTATCCCATGACATCTTTCATCTCAAAGCAACCACAGCAGACAGATCTTCAGTTTCTCTGATATGTTCCCCATGCTACGTGCCATATTGTATGGTACTTTAGAGGAAGCCAGCCATGTGCCCGTGTCCAACAGAGCTTCAACTCCACCTCCAGATCAAAGCTCTGAGTCCTTGAAAAATCCTCTACAGTACTACCTTAATAAAAATTAATTTGTAGATGAACAGATATCACCACTGATGGAAAAGCACCAATAGGAAAAGGTAACATATTTGGCCTTTTGAAGCATTTTTTCATCTCTACCCAAATGCTTTAGGAAACAGTTTTTTCCCCTAGAACACGGCAGGATGCTATCCTGGTGAATCTCTGAATGACCATTTGGTGAGAAGGTAGGTCATGTGGCTGAGTGTGCTAATGTTCATCATTGAGTAGAAAAGACTCTTTACCCCTTAACTCTCCATGAGAAAAAGGACATGGGTTCATCAAGGGAATGACTGTATTCAATCCATACAGAAAACATGCTAATTTTAGCAAAACTGATCACAAAGAGTGGATATTTTCTTTATGAAGTTTTAAAAGATGGATGGTTTAGTCCAGATTTTTACACAATACGTAAGTGTTTTCATCATAACTATTTGAAATTTCCAAATATCTGACTTATTGGAGGAAAAAAGGGAAACAAACTTGTTTCTAAAAATTAGAAAAGAAAATACATAAAAGCCTGAGTGTGACGTGAAATTGTAATAGTTCAAATTAAGCTTTATTTCCAGACTAAATTTAAACTTGTATGTTGACAAGTGAATTTCAGTGAATTAGTCATTTCCTCAGGACTTTATTTATTTTCTGGCTTAATTCCATCAGACTTTCTATTCATTTCTATCCTTCCTTGCACCTAATTTCCACATCAAAATTCTAACAAACTTTCATTTATTAAAAAATATTTATTCATTACATTTGGAGAATTTAATCTCTAACACATTACTTTTACTTTATGAGGAATAGACATAGTAATTTCTTTTCTACCCAAGCATAACTGGAATGCCTTCCTGCAAGTGCTGATGAAATTTAGACTATGTGCTACAGTTAAAGCTTCTTCATGTGGCAAAAAAATTCCACACTTGATATCTTCTCTTAATATCAATATATACTGCATATCACAAAAAATTGTTGACAAATTACTGTCCCATTTATTCTAAGACATATCTGCCCTTTTCCTGTCCTTTACTTCTTCTCTCTGTAGAGTATGATATTCTCTGGCATGCCTGGCATTAATTTCCAGACGTTAGGGGCAACAGCTGATTACTTATGTTTATCTACAAGGTATAATATGAGCCTGAATACAGGAAAAGTGTATGTTATGGCAACTTTATTTGTACTAAGAACTTTTATTCCACATATTTTTCTGGAGCTGACAGAACTATTGAGGTATACAGTACAATACAACTTGGCTGGGGGAAAAAAAGAATACAAACTAAAATTTTCATTTCTCAAAGTTGGGCATATATTGTACTGATATATTCCTATGTTCCAAGATAAAAAGGAAAATGCCTTAAATATGTACAATTATATATCTAATATTCCTCTGTCTACTTCAAAGAAACAGCAAGCTCTTTACTACAAGTACTCTTCCCTTCTTTATAGAGACCTATGAAGGCTTCTGGTTCATCATTACTGCCAGTATAATGACATGTAAAAACAATATTCCATTCAGTAAGGAACCACATTTCACCATACTCTCCAAGATCCACATATTCTCATCAACACCTATGTATTTATACAGCCACAGTATGTTTATCAATCTCATGAATTAACATTGCAGACGTTCACTATTCATTTACATCCCTAACCAGAATGTTTATTTTTTTCAATTTTGCTAAAATAGATTACATAGTTCTACATCAAATCTTATCTCTTTATTACAGTTACCCTTTCAGCTCTTAGTATTAATTCTCAGTGAGTAGACTATCTTAAAGGAAAATTACAGAGAAAGCAAACAGCAAGCTCTTCACCTTCAATCTAAACTGCTGCTCATTGACCAACATTATCTTCATTAGTGCAACACATTGTTAATGACAGCTTTACTTATTTTCCTTGAATTTAGAAAACTTCTGAATTAAATAAAGGTAATATGGCTGATTCTGTAAAACAGTTCAGTGCATCATTTACCATGCTGTTGTATGGGTCATTGCTGTTCACAGCAGCACAATTTATGAATGTACATTAAGCTTTAGTTTCTTCATTACCTTCTCATTATTGTTTACTAATAGTTTCTATACAGTTGTTCACTAATAGTATCCATCTAACAGATCAAAGTATTTCCCAGACAGCCATTTCTGTTTTAATAAATAACTCCAAGGTGCCCTTGAAAAAGGTACATGTGCATTTTCTTTACTCAACTGCAGAAACAGCCGTAGATACTAGTTTGAACTATACTGTTAACAATTAACTTTAGGCTTATATATGTTGCAGTTATTATCAGGATTTCCTAAATCCCTATAACTGTCCAGAAGATAGTATATATGCGTGCTTGCAAGTAAATATTTGGCAATAAAGCACAATTTGAAAAAAAAAATCCTACTTTCTGCAGGATGATTATAATTATTTATCTCTTTTTCCAAGGCAAATTTCCCTTTCACTTTGATAAAACCAATGTGTTGTGATAATCTGCAGTAGTCTTATGATAATTCGCAGTATTACTGCAACAATAATATAAAAAGTATATGCAGGAAGACAACACACTTCCTAATGCAGCCATATACAGCTTTGGAAACAATATAAATGAAATTTATGGGGTGAATGAAATCTGGAGTGCATAAAGAAAGGTCGAGGGAGGTTCTCCTTGCCCTCTACTCTGCTCTAGTCAGACCACATCTGGAGTACTGTGTTCAGTTCTGGTCTCCTCAGTTCAAGAGGAACAGGCAAGTACTAGAGAGAGTCCAACGGAGAGCTATGAAGATTATTAAAGAACTGGAACATCACGCTTATGAGGAAAAGCTGAGAGACCTGAGCCTGTTTAGCCTGGAAAAGAGAAGACTGAGAGGGAATGTTATTAATGTTTACAAATATCTGAAAGGTAGGTGTCATGTATTCACTGGTGCCCTGTGATAGGACAAGAGGTAATGACAGCAAGGTGAAACACAGAAGTTCCACCTCAACATGAGGAAAAAGTTCTTTGCTGTGAGTGACAGAGCCCTGGAACAGGCTGCCCAGAGATGTTGTGGTGTCTCCTTCTCTGGAGATTTTTAAGACCTGCCTGGATCCGTTCCTGTGTGGCCTGCCCTAGGTGTTCCTGCACTGGCACAGGAGATGGACTCGGTGATCTCTAGAAGTCCCTTCCAACACCTACCATTCTATGATTCTATGAAATTTCAAGATAAGCTTCCGCTGAATTTTAATTTCAGCTAGCTTGCACCATAAAAAACTGAAAGCAACAATGTAAGTTCTGCAGACTCACCTGCAGGTGTATTCTGTTCTTGCTTAATGCCATGCACCTCTCTGCATACATTGCATCACTACCAAGGGCCTATGCACAGCAAAAGCATAATTTAAAAAGGAGCAGCAACAGAGCATGAACTGGAAAGAACAGTTTTAAAATTCAGAGGAAAGTCTCAGAGCTGGCAGTTGGAAGAGCTGTTCTTCACTACCTGGAGCTATTCCTCATTACCTGAACAAAGCGAAGGTAGAAATTCATTTTTAAAAATACTAGTAAATTAAACACACCATCATTTTAGACAATACTTTTACTAATAGCTGACCATGCTTATACTTATTAAAATGTCTCCTGTGGAAAAATATCCATTTTTTTTTATTTTTAGAAACAAGGTCACCAGAGATTCAGGCAGTCAAGAGGAGAGTCTAGCTAGGCATTCTCTTGCTCATTAACTCTCCAGCTATGTGATATCCACATTCATCACATTGTACAGAGATGAGGGTCAAACCTGCCTTCCCCCAATTAACATGGTATTTTAAAGGTTTTAAAAAAGGATGCCAGTAGTTTTGAGCCTGAGGAAACAGAGCTGAGAATGCCGGTTGACATGTATGTACTCACCTATATTTCTGACAGCAATTTAGAGACTGATTTTTTTGGCTTTCCTCAGAAAAGCATCCACTTATGATAAAACTGATGACAAGGTATTTCAGGCAGAATTGATGAAACAGTAAATCACGGTTTCACAGGAAGATAACTGCAGCAGATATTTTTCAGAAATTTCACTATTGTACAAGAATCATGTACTACCGCAGAAAAAAAAAAGAGACACTGTTCTCTCCAACTACCTTCCTCCTCACCAAAATACAAAAAAAAAACCCAAAACAAAACTCCACTTTCCTCTTCAATTTTAAGAATAACAAATTAAACCTTATTTCTGAAGCACACAAATCTGAATCACCACTGAAGTCAGCACCACTGACTTCATTTGAAGTACTCTGAATTTCTCCGTTACAAATTATGTCAGCTCCTGACAATAAAATGGGTTATTTAAAATCAGTTGGAAAACTTGTGCCTCATTGAAATTGCATTTTAAAGAGAAGAGAACACAAAATATGTGTTCATGGTACTCTGGTCCTGTTCAGACAGAGGGCTAATTTCCAATCTTTGTATATGAAAATCAAGATTAAAAAAATTATATTTCAGTAGAACAGGAGAAGATATATTTGCTATGGCAGAAAATCTTCAGAACACTCAAGATGTATTCTATATTTGCAAAAAGTGAAGACNGGGCTGTTATCACTGCTGGCAGCAGACACTGTCTGTAAAAACATGCTTCTAACTTCAGAAAGTCCTGTTAGTTAGAAGTACGGAACTGAAGCGTAAAATCACTGAACAGAATTAGTTCTGTTTTCACCCAGACGAGGACAACAATTAATATAAAATCCATAGTTATTGTAAAGATCTCTGTCTATGTATGTCTTGTACTGGGGAGCCCAGAACTGGAGATGGTACTCCAGCTATGGCTTCATCAGTGATGAGTAGAGGGGAAGGAACACCTCCCTCATCATGCTGGCTAAATTCCTCCTAATTTATCCCAGGATAAATTTAACTGTAAAATAAAAAGTCAAACAAAAATTTCCCTTTGTTATTTTATATAAATGTATATTAAAATATTCTCATAAATAGTAATTTTTATTTTCTGCTTTAAAAAGAAATTTTGGAAGAAATCAATCCAGGTTAAAACCTGTTCATTCTGTTTAGACACAGTAGACCAGACAAGGATAATTTTGTGTTTATAGAGGTAACAATTTTGTGATAAACAAAGATCAAAGAGTGTTATTTTCTAGATTTTCTTTTGTGAAAGTTTGTTACATGATGTGGACATTAACATTCACACTTCAAGAATAGCTAGAATTGCAGAACACATTTTGTTGTTTAACTTGGAGGAGAATAGACATGACCTGCTGAGATTTTTTATTTTATTTTTTTTTCTCATGTAACAGAATGAAATATTGATTTATTTCAATCTTTTCTACTTCAGAGATCAGACTTTATGAAATTCCTCTTCCTCCCCAAGAACGAAGAAAGGGGCTGAAAAAATTTGCAGTCAAAGCACATGTAAACAAGTGTTAGTAATATCCATGGTATTTATGATAAACTGCATAACAAAATATGACTGGTTGGCAGTAATGTCTTTTTGTTTTATCCCTTCATTGTTACCTTCTTTACATATTTAAGCAGCTTATATTATTAAGAAGAATACCTTTTTCTCTTCATTTAATTTGAGTTAATTAAAGATAACATTAACACACACCTCCTCCTCCCAAGATGCATATTCAGGATAATGCTAGCATTGCTAATAGAATAATTAAAGATCAAGGTGGCTTGGCAATAGTTCAAGAATGTCAACTTGATGAGAGAGAAAATCAGATTCAAAAACGGCTGGTCAGGGTGAGATAAGGTCCTTAGTGCTGAGCACAGTGCAAAAACCCTGCAGGAAATAATTAAAACAAACCATGCTCAAACACACAACCACCACAAACAAACACAACACCACAAAGTGAAAAACCAAACCCCTTACGATCCTGATAATTAATAAAGGCAGTAAATAACATTGCTGTAATAAGATTAAGAATCTGATGTAACTTCACCAATTGGTTGCCCATTGGTTTCCTGAAAGCTTCCTGCCCTGCTTCAAAAATTTTGTAGCACATACAAGTTTTAGTTTTCTCAATGCACTCAAGGAATAGAAAATATAATGTAGGTTACATCTGGCAGTTACCATGGAATATTTTTGCTATCACATACATAAAATTATACACATTAATTTTATTTCTTCTTACCTGCTATGCATAGAATAATCTCCCTTCAACAAGACCTGAAAGGAACATTTCATCTGAAAACCAGAAACAACTCCTGTTATATAAATCTGCAATGATGTCTCATGGGCCTGTTATTTTATCACATTATCATGAAATTTGTTTATATAATGCAGTGGTAGAAAGTCTGAAAGTCATTGCAAATAGAAATTTTCAAGGCTAATATATTAAAGGAAAGGAAATATTTTCTTTTACACCACTGCTGGTTTCAGGGGCAAGTAAAATCCATGTATGACAAAAAAAATGCTTGTGAAAAAAAACCACAAAAATAATTTTAAGTGTTGTTTCTGCTACTAATCTTACCATCCTTTCATAAGCTTTACCTTATTGTCTAAAGTACCTAATATCCTATTACATTCCAGATTACAAGATATATTTTAAAGCTTTTTCTTTTTTTTTTTCTGAAAATCAAGCCTGAGTTGATTTGGGATTGCATGTTTTCTCTTCTCCTCCCCCTCTCCCTCTCCCCCTCCCTCTCCCTCTCCCTCTCCCTTTCCTCTCCTTTTTCCCCCTTGTTAAATGCACAGAATGAGAGTTTTCAAGGAAATACTAGCATGCTGACACAAGCTCTGTGGTGTCTTCTATGGCTTAAGGTGTGTTGGCACATTACAGGAAGCCTAAAGAAAAGACTTCTATGTCTAGGTCTCCCAAATAGTAGGTTACATAACATGGAACTAACTAGATACTGATCAGTTTGTTTACCCTGCAATGCATTACCATTTTTTTTTAATATAAATAAAATAAAATTAAGAGAGAAGAGAAGAGAAGAGAAGAGAAGAGAAGAGAAGAGAAGAGAAGAGAAGAGAAGAGAAGAGGAGAAAGGCAAAAGGAAGACTAAACCCAAGGATTTCCAAAACAGCCACCCAAGTGGCCAGCATTTCAACATTTCTAGTAGGAAAAATATATCATTACATTTTTTTTCACTGAAAAATGAGAAAGGTATGTCTTATAACAATATAGTTAGGAATAGTCTGTTGGAATTAATTCTCCCTCAGATGCTGTAGCTATAACTTTGTTACTAGAGGCTTTTTTGAACAGGGTGGTGAAATACCAGAGCAGTTAATTTAGAACATGTGAAACTTATTTGTAACAAAGAAATCCTCATATGACCTTCCCCCTCCTCAGGAGTGGACTCCCTAATACTCTTTTGACAGAGTCAAGCATTTAACACATAAACGGTAAGAAGTCTGGCAAATGACATACTTCTAAAATAATTGGTTCTATATTAAAAATATGAACAAGGTTAAGTTTCACCTGATGGTCTTGTCTGGCTGCTTTACCTCTGCAGTTAAGCTTCACGGAAACTGAAGAGTCACATGTAGAGGTAAAATATGGTGTAATCTGCATAAAGAAATTTTATTCCTGATTACATCAGTTAGTGAGTGCTTTCTATCCTGTAGCCTGTTTATGTATTTACAATACCTTTGGTTGTTAAACTAAAGCCCTACCCTTTGAATATAAACTACACTCTAAGTATACTGTTTGAATATCACAATTTGTGTATTTGCTTTCTGTACTTTTGCATATAATGAATTATTTATTATAAGCACAACCATCACAATACATGGTACTAAAAAAAGGAAGTAGTCAAATAATACAGCTCATAAAAGACAAATATTCCTGCTTTCTGTTCAATTATACTTTTTAGAGGGGCAGATGTTTGGAAGACAATTAATGTAGTGTATTTGGGTCTAAATATCAACTAAAATTTACATATCTCATTTCAATTTAATCTCTTAACATAAGTTTATATCCATCTTTTGCATAACTACTTCTCCTAGGAGACCTGTCCGCAACAGCTGAGGCTGGCCTCACACTTATGAAGATGTGACATGAGGTTTGAGACACCTCATCCATTAACACCTTGCAGAGGTGCATTTAGTATAAACACACGGGGGAAGGAAAATGACATATTTTGAGATCTTATTTGTTCCTGTACTTAAAACCATTTCCAAAGGGAATGAATGTAAAAGCCAGTGCATATGGCACAAATGTAATTCTGGACAGAGCCTGCATATGAATTACAACTCAGAGTCAACACCACCATCTGCCCAGAAAGTCCATTCTGATCTCCTTGCTTGAAATGCAACAGAATCAGAGAAAGCATGAAACATCATGAGACAATTAGAACAAAGCAGCTGACTCTTCACTGAAATAAAAAATGAAGTTATAAAGAGGTGCTAGACAGTAAGCCTTCAGATCCAAACTCAAATAGTTCCTTAATAGTCTATTATTTAGTCATTGACTGGATTTCTTCCCCAACCCTCAGCCTAGCTTAATACTCTATAGTGACTGTCAAAGCTTTTACTATGACAAGAAATTCTGGCTCAGCTTTCGAAAAGAAAAGAAAAGAAAAGAAAAGAAAAGAAAAAGCAAGCCCTAGAATAGCTATGAACTAATTAAAAATGTGTCCAGCTGGTAGATTTGCTTTAGAACATCTTATTCCAAAAATAACCACAATGCAGACAACTAGCTGCTAATGTGTTAAGTTATATTCATCAGGGAGATTAAGAAACAAGTAAACAGATAGTGATACTTCCTTAAAAAAATAATATTATCCTCTGAAAGGTCACGAATCAGAAATTCTAGCTCTTGAAAGACATCCATATTACTTGTCAGAATAAAATACCTTAATTAGTTTGGATACATTTTACAATTTTGGAGTTCTTCTCTGTAATTCTAGAGGTTTATCCATCAAGAGTTTGTAATCCATCCTTCAAAGGCATTCCCTCTGAAAAGTATCTGTATCCAGGATTACTAAATCTTGTTGACATGATATAGTTGTTTAACTTACAGTTAAGGAACAGGGAAGAAATGTAAATAATGAATTATTTACTTATATCAAGACCTTTAAAACTACTTTATTAGACCTTAAGCTACTCATTTAACTCACTTCCAGGCCAAGTATTACTTATTATTAAAAGTCTAACCAGAAAGAGATTATTCTGAAAATGAAAAATTATTCAGCTTCTGCTAGAAGACTCTTGCATATGTCTAAGCAGGTTATTGAAGCAGGTGATTTAAGAAAGATTACACTGTAAGTAAAATGTATGGATTATTTATATTAAAAATTATCCTGAACAATGTTAACATTTGAACACTTACAGCAGATTATAAATTGAAGAAAGAGAAGATAATAGTACTTTAATTTATTGGAAATTTAGCAACACAATTAGAATTTTAAATTAAAAACAAAAAACCTATTTTTTCTAAAGACACTTTTTCAGAGGAAAAAAAGACCTGAATAAATATTTGTTTCACATTTCTTTCCTTAAATAAACTATTTCTATGGCTTTATTAGTATTTACTTAGCTTAAATCTGTATGATATATATTAAGGATAAAAATAATATTTTTTTACATTTTGGTTGACAAGAAAGATGGACAAGAGTTTAAAATAGCTTTTTGATTATGTTCTTAGCAAAGTATGTCATAAATTTCTTGCACTTCTAAATTGAAATAATAAGTAGGAAAAAAAATCCTCTATCTTCATATTCCATATTTTTTTAATATTTTGCCAATATAGTGAAAACTCCTAAGAAACTATATCATAACTAGGTCACTACAAAGGAAATAAAACTGCAGAAAATTATAAAAAAACAATATATGACAAGTGTGCCTTCATTAGATTTAAGGGAAGGAAGCATAGATCAGGAAGGAAAACCAAAAGAAATGGTCATTTAATCTGAAATTTAGTGTTCAATATCAATCTGATATAAAAATATCCCTTTCGATTAAGTTGTCCACTCAGGGAGCAAAGAAGGATATTCAGACTTTCTTTATGTTTACATTCGACCGCTCAAATTTATCAAAATGGCTACCTTAAGACATTAAATTAGGAAGTAGGAACTTAATAAACAAGTCTATCACAGAAGCAACTCTAAAAAAATATAATTAAAAATCTAAAGATGAAAATGCCCTGGAAATGTGCTGGGACATGAGGATTCTACAGAGGCATTTGAACGAACATCTGTAAGACTTGTATTGACTGGACTTTGAACCTTCAATTTAGCCAAAGGAAGAAAAATAGTCTTTCAAAGGAAGCCGAATGCATAAGAAAAAAACAGATACTTGAAGACTTCCCAATCACCCCTACAGATCTTCTATAGCTGGTACTATTCTGTGTTCAGAATTATCAAAAGATTTTGGAAAAGCTAATTTATTCTCTTATTACAAAGAACACATCGATCTGTGGCCTGACTTGACAGTACAAGCAGCAGACCTAGAGCTGTAAGAAAATTGATGGGCTGATTCAGTGTATGCTAGGGAAGCAATGCCCTAACAAACAGTGTCTTCCAGACTGCTACCAGACACTAGCAAATGTGGTTAAATTTCACAAGGAAGACTTTAAGACTGGAAGGTACTGTTGGAAGATAGAAGCTCAGGGAAAGGATCAAAGTAAGGAGAGGTAAGACAGTCAATCTAGCATCTAATAGATCAATGGGAAAATAAAGAAAACTGAAAGTTCAGAATAAGGATCTGCATAGCAGAACTAAATCAGGGTGTGGCCTTGCAGCCAGTAACTGTGGCTTGTAACAGACTGTTTTATAACATGTTTCCAGACCTATCTGGGCTGGATCTACTAGATTTCTATTCCGTAACAGTAATTGTGTAACAACTCATTATCTAATATGATCTGAATAAAGCCACTGTACCGTTCACTTTGGCACCTTGGTATGATATTTTCCAAAAGTAAACATGAATTCCACAGCAATACCCCACTACGAAAGAATTAATATCTCTGTATTATTTATTTATATTTTTCCTCACCAGCAATCATGTCCTTCCTTTGCTGGAGGCACAATCTTGTCAAGGCACAAGAAAGGACCAGCTCAAGACCTGCATGCATTTTTTAAGCATCCTCAGCAGCACTGCTCCTTGGGCTTCTTATGCACAGGAGAGAATATTTTGGTTTTGTCCATAGCAATTAAAGTATCTACATATGAATGATGAAAGCTTTTTGATAAGTAGGTTGAAGTAAAATGCAATAAATGCTGATTCTATTTAGCTTAATACATTGAAAGACCATACAGTCCAATGAAGAATATTATCAGCACCCTGTGTTTTACCCTGTGAAGTAAAACAGAAACACCAACAGCAAGTCTTTGTGGCTTAGTAGTTGATTATCTTTCTCGTGATCACTGCAGTCAGTGGCAAAGCTGAATAAATAATCTTCTGGATCTTCCAGACTATAATTGTTCTTGATTTCTTATATTAATGACTGGAAGAATTCTGACATCATGTTATTGATGACTTCCCATTTCCACTGTTTTATCAAAGAAATCAAGAATTCTGGATTCAGTTTTATTAAGATTTAAAGCAGTGCAATTATGGATTACAGGCAATTGAATTTTTTTAAGCTGAAGTGACAACATAAAATACTAGGTTGCTATGCATGATCAAAAATTAAATGGTAGACTTTTGTGGTTTAACCTCAGCCAGCAACTAAACACCATGCAGTCTCTCACTCACTGCTTCCCCCTCCCTTTCCCTTGCCCCCACCTTCCACAGACCCCACATCCTGTGGAACGGGAAGGAGAATAGGAAGAAAAAAGGTGAAACCCCATGGGTTGGGATAAGGACAGATTAACAGAACAACACAGAGAAGAAAACAACAGTAACAATGATAACAAGAATGAAACAATATATAAAGACAATGGTATAAACCATGAGCTCTACCAGTACTGAGAGGTGCTTTCCCTGCTCCAGATGCACACTGAAGCTGAATGATGAAAACCATGAATGATGAGACCAGCCCTCCCCTTATTTTTCTATTTCTCCCCTTACTTCTGCCCTAAAATAAAGATTTATTTGTTTTTTATTAATTGAAGCTAAAGCATGACAGTGTGCTCTAATTCACAATTTATATAAGAAGCTATTAGATGAATTCAGATGGTGACAGTGATATTCCTAAGTGGTTAACCAAACTGTCAGTACAAAAAAAAACCCAAAAAACAAACAAACAAACAAACAAATCAAAACCAAACAATAAAAATTTCATTACATAAAACAACTTGAAACAGGAAAGATGGTGTAATTTATGCTAACATTAAATTTTGTGTAGAATCCATGAATGGGTATACTTTACATGGGATCTTACAGACTTGAAAGAAAAAAGTGGCTAGAAATTTAAACTATTACAATTTTATGAAATTGATTTCTGAACTGAAATTTTCCATTCCAGCATCATGCTTTTTAAAAATTAAAAAGTTTTTCATCATAGTTTCATCATAGTTTGATTTTATCATGACTAAAAATACTCTAATTCATAATCAGTTCTGAACTTCTAGTTTTAAAACCTCCAGTAAGACAAAGTGCATTTCCCTATTTCATTTTATCAAAGTTATACTGTCATTAGTTAGACCCTCATTTTCCTTTGGTCTGGGTTTATTAGAAGACTTTATTTGCCATTCTGCAAATACAGCTATACATTGATCTACCTGCATAATAAATTGTGAAAGTCAAGTAATTGAAGCTGTCATAAACTATGTCCAGGAAGCAGGCTTAAGAAATATGGCATCAGTTGCAAGACTGTAATTCCTAAAAAAATATTATGCCATTATGGAAAAAATGTCTTCAGCAAAATAAAAAGTCTAAAACTCTCACGATGATATCTGGATGTTTTAAACTTTCTGGGATTTCCAAAAAATGTTTATGTTTTTGATAGTTTTATCCTAAGCTAGGATAAAAAAATAGAAATTTAAAAAATCATTAAAGGGTATTAGATACTACATTCTTAGTTTCTTTAAGCTCCCATAAGAAATATTCACATAAATATGGACTATCACAGACAACAGACCACTCTAAAGAAACAGAAGCTCGGTGTTTGGTGTATTTCTCATTTCAGTGCATAAATTTTAGGTTAATAACTGTAGAACTATCAACATACTAATAGGTAAAATAGTGAAAAAATCTGTTTCAAAGTTGTCTGTAAGGTGACAATGTAAGTTTTCCTTTTATGTTGATATAAATGCTGACCATAGCCAGAGGATTCATCAGACACAGAGAGGTAGCAAAACTGTCTAGAGAACAAAAATGTTTTGCTAGATGTAAGCACCTTAGCATCAGAAAACAAACTGTAAATTTTTTGCAACCCTGTTTCTAGTAAAATTAGACATTAAGTGTAAACATGAAGTGGATAAACTGTGAGTAGAAACAGATTTCATTCTGTTTACTTCTTAAGCAGAAAAATGATACTTTGATGTTAACTGCCCTATTGCAAAGGACTGATCTTCTATTCTTAACATCTGATTTTTCCTGGATCTGTAGGATCAGCTAACCTGCTAGCAGAAGGAACGGTAAAATTAAAAAATATTTTTTGATGCCACTATAGTAAAATGAGCAGGTGGGCAATTGAAGAGAAGGATTAGCTTTTTGACAGACATATTGCTATAAAACAAAACTCCCATATGCAAGTAATATGGTGGGCTGTGTAATACAGAATATCTTATTATTTAAATTTACTTCTTGGAAATGACTGGGAAGGAAGACTTCTTTAATTTTCATGCTTTACTCAGTATCTCCAGATACCCTCACACATTTTGACCTTAATCTTTTTATTCTTAGTTCGTTCTTTCAACTGAGTGACCCATTTCTCAGTGTTACTGTGAGACAAGTATGATATAATGAGTTGTTTACAGTGGTAAACTTTATTATTACTTATATATAAATAGTATTTGGACAATACATGTTACTAAAGCCCTCTCAAGAGTTTAGAAAAATCTCAGTTCTTGCTATTTTTACTTTTTTTTTCATTATTTATTCTTTTTATTTAGTTATTACTTATTGAAATATTTTTGTCAGACACTTTTCTAGTCAAAATTCAGCCAGTGCACTGTTCACAAACTATTTCTTTTTTGCAACATCCTATTTTCATTCAAAGTGTGTGGCGTAGCCATCTAGGTTACAGAGACTCCATGACCGGAGGGCTGATTTTTCCAAAAAGGTGAACAAGTTAAGTGATTTCAGACAGTTTTTGTGTAAAGTCTCTTCTAAAAAACCCAAGACAGACAAAGAAAACCAAATCAAAAAACCACAAACATCTAAGCTTTGTCACATAGTGTACTAAAAAATAAGTAACATGTTTTCTGAAAAAAAGGTATGGATTTTATTCAAATGATTTAAAAAAATAAAAAATATGCAGTCCAGTTCTTACAGAATCTTACTAAGAATTGACAAATAAAGGGATTGTCAACTTTAAATGCATACAATTTAAGATTTTTCTTCTATTTGCTTTTGAGATATTTATCTCAGAGATTAATTATCAGTAATTGCTTCATATGAGATATATACAGAGTGAAACTTAATTAGTAATTTAAATGTACACCAAATTTGAACATTTTGAATCCCAATTAAAATTAATGGCTGCAATTAATTCAGACTTACTAGTCACCAGCTTGTTCCCCATTCCAGCTGCTGACATTTACAAGTAAATGAGACAGTGTTTGGTGAATCCATGTCATAAACAACACCATCAAGGGATGCTATCAGCGGTTTACTTGTCAGAAAGATGATAAAGCCGTTCTATCTGCCTTACAGTTGCCTTTATAAGGGATCTACCAATCACAAAAGCTGTCAGATCACCAACTCCTTTATGTGAAAAAGCTTCCATTAGTCTTGAGATATACACAGAGCTGCTCAAGTCCTCATTTTTGTTAAATTAATCTTTCTTATTAATGGGAAGAAATAAAAAT
This sequence comes from Chloroceryle aenea, assembly GCA_013399075.1. Lineage (NCBI taxonomy): Eukaryota > Metazoa > Chordata > Aves > Coraciiformes > Cerylidae > Chloroceryle > Chloroceryle aenea. The sequence goes on along the minus strand of VWZY01005011.1, from coordinate 20,904 downwards.
TCAAATTTATTTGCACCTGTTTGTCAAGAGGAATAATAATTCATATGTATAAAAGTTACAGCTATATTTTACAGCACAGCAACTTACATTAGGTAATTTAAGTCATCCTTCTTTTGTCATTCGAAGAGGCAATTTAATCAGAGCTTTTGCATATATTTGTTAAGCTGTGCATTCTAGCACAAAACTAACCAAAGTCCAGACAAATGTGAAATTCTTATGTCTGAGGAAACAATTCAGTAAATATGAATTGAGCTTTTACATGTGATTTTTACACTACATTCATTTTAAAACTAAGCAAACACAGAGCACAGCGATAATTTCACCTGAAATCAACCAGAGAGTCTTACACAAAATCATTACATCTTTCCAAAATTAACATTAAATCTACATTTCACAAAATAAAATGTCATTGTAACTTAGCTTGTTGTAAATAAGCACTATACACTTACTGGGAATGTCCTACACCGGTTACTTCACTTTCCTTAGCACAATTCAGTCGAGACAGGTGTAGAAATTACTATTTTCTCTCAGAAAATTACATGAATGGATTAAGGGAAAGCAGAAAGCATGTGCATGATACGTTCATTTTAAGAGAGCTTCTGATCTAGCACTCCATGAAACCTCAGTATTATTTTAACTGGTCTGACTGCAAATTTGGTCAGATTTGGAGAGAGTCTGAAGGACTGCAAGGACTACAATTTAAAATTTTGACTGCTTCTCTAAAGTCTAAACCAAAAAATTATGCAATTACAGATCCTTCCAGTTATCTTAATTACCTTATTAGAAGAGAATAAAAACGTGACAAAAATATGACATTAGCTTAGCATCATTTAGAGTGAAAACCCAAAAAAAATCATTTACACCTTAGTTGCAGTCATTCTTTTGCAAGCATAAAATATCCCCATTCACATAGTAACCACTAGAAGCTGAAGATGCTTCATCTATTCCAAGACCTTTGAAGCCCCACTGTCAAATCATGGCTCTAGAAACACAAATGTAAAATAAGGTGTAACTCTGGAGACAGAGAGAGCTGAAAGCATAAGAGGAGACTATAATGTGAAGAACAGATTAGCAATGTGATAGAAAGACCTGCCTGATGGACAGCCTCAGAAATGCAACAGACTTATGCACATGATAATGAACTCTGAGTTTTCAACGTCAGATAACTGCAAAGGAGAGACAAAATTTTCCAATTTAGGGCTGAGTATGCAAGAATATCTCATGATAAAGCAGACAACAGTTGCCTCTGGGCACTGCTGGTGGAATAATACTTTGAATACAGGATTTGGTTCAAGTAACTACCTTCCAGATAAACATTTGTAAACTGTAGGGAATTCAGAAAAAAAACATGAGACAAAAGAAACACAAACAAACAAACAAACAAACAGAAGGAATCAATTTATGAGACAGGAATAGAAAATTCTAGAAAATTCCACACCTCTGACTCTTCTGATGACTGGAGTGAAACAAGAAATCAATGTCTACTTGAAGGAGGCAAACCCAAAGACAAGTCTTCATGCAAGAGAGTGTAATAAGAAATGGTGCTGCTACAATACTGAATAACAATAAAAGTTGGCTATGTCAAAAATATCCCAAGTTCTATTAAAGCAGTGATATGACTTTCCTGCACAAAATGACAAGAACATTTTGCTAAATAAAAAAATATTTACTTTATATGTAGCCTAGTAAAATAAAGAAGAAAATAAAGAAATAAAGAATAACATATTTATTTTTCCTCTCCAAGCTCTGATTTATTTTATGTCATAACAGCTATCCCTCTGTTACTGGAATACTTGTTATTTTTCACTATTTTCATAGAATCGCAGAATGGTAGGGGTTGGAAGGAACCTCTGGAGATCATCAAGTCCAACCCCCCTGCCAGAGCAGGATCACCCAGGGCAGGCCACACAGGAACAGATCCAGGTTGGTTTTGAAAGTCTCTAGAGGACTCCACAGCCTCTCTGAGCAGCCTGTTCCAGTGCTCCGTAACCCTCACAGTAAAGAAGTTTTTAAGTATTTTTATGCATTCAAACTTTAAGGTAATTAAAAAAAATTAGTTTAGTTATCTCTCCTTAATTCATCTGTCTCCATGACCAAGGAAATTAAATCAGTCAGTTCTGAAAATCCAGTAATCCTATTATAGCAACTCTTAGAATTTAGTTTGACATTTACTGGCAACATTTGATTCCCCCCTAGAAGTGACTTCCTTCAAAACTGATTTATTGATTTTATTTTACATGGACACCAGAGTCCATATCTTACTAGATATATCTTAGTAGATATAAATGCTTAAAAATTTATCACATTAACAAGTATTATGTTCAACTGAGAAATGAAACTCCCTGCAAATGTAAGCAGTCATGGCATATGTATCCAAGTCTGAATACTTATATACCTGAGTATTATAAATTGTATCACGGAGAAAAATACACTGAAATTTGATGCTTAATGATTTTTTTCCTATTTTTTAACAAAAATATTCTACAGCCTATAATGTCTAGTAAACTCGTAATTAACAATCCAGGAAGAGCTATGAAACCAAGCTCTATATAGGTTCAAGCATTTGGTGACAGTAAATTTAAGTGCAGATTAAGATTAAAAAAACTCAGAAAAGAAAGCATACACTGATGATAGTACTTTGCTTATAAATATAATATTCCCCTCTCCTAACTTTGATTTCCTTAAAGCTAAAATAAAAATACATATTGTGTTAATCTCTGTTTCTTTCAGTTGTCAATACAATCGATTGCTATTTTTCAACACATTCACTTTACAAGTTAAGTACATGGCTTGTCTTCTGAAATGTGCAAAGTAAATGTCAGAAGATGTAGTAGTTTTTTACATTAGTAAAATCAAAACAATCAATGGATGGAGGGAGAAGTGTAGCCACACCACACTGAAGACTGTTATGCTATGAACTAATTGGAGATTATGTATCTCTGTTTGTGGCTTTACAAATGGTGTTGCACTTTCAACCATAAATGCAAAATAAATCTCCAGGCATATCTTTTACATGTAGCTTTGCGTTCATCATTGACAGGTAGTACTAAACATGAATAATGTCACTCAGAAGCTCTAAGAAACACAGTCTAACTCTTTTTTTTTTTTTTTTTTTTTAACAATATCTGTTGCAAGAGAATGAATTCCTGTTCTACTTCCAGGTCTGGTTGAGCAGCAGAAAAGTGATCTGCCTGATTACCTCATCCTGCTGCCTTGACTCTGGGCTAGAGGCTGGAGAACTGAGAGCATATGCTGTCCATGAGAAGAACAGAGTAGGCTTGGCATAAAAAGGCTTCCAGATACAGGATGAAGAATGATGACTAAGAAACACTGTGGGAGGAAGCTGGAAGCACAAGAACAAACTAAGGAACTACCAACAGGAGTAGATACACAGACAAACCAGTTATGAAATACTCTCTTTAAAGAATAGGAGCAACAGCCTTCACTCAAAGCTTGGGATAGTGTCAGAATAAACAAGAAACTGTAATCACTACTAAATGCTAAATCTTGCTAATTCACTATCTGCTAAATTTTATGACATCTTTTTTACCTCACATTTGTTCTGGACAACTGTATGCCATCTAACCCAATATTTGAAGACTGCATTCCCCTGAACATACATGAAGTATTAATCTCAATGTTTTCACCTCACTAACACTAAATTTGTTTGCTGGAGTCATATCTGTGCTATCCTTCTTTCAGCCATAAACAAATAGAAAAGGAAGAGGGCATGGGACTCAAAAGCCCTAACAAATCAGAAAAAAAATCTTTAAGTTTTCTCATAACAATGTTTTATAAACTCCAAACAATCATTACACCACTAAGTATAGCTTATTGCTAACGAAAACTAGAGTCCTTTCCAAGTATTTCCAAGTAGCAGCAGCCAACTCCAGGAAGGAAGAATAAAGGTTTTAGATGACTTATATTCTTGGTTTACAGAATTGTGGACTCAGTTTCCTGGATGCACAAGAGAGAACAGGCAGCTTGCATTTCAAAGTTTTCACTTTGATTTTCCTTGGAATTATACTATGAATATTGTTGAATTAAACTTTCTTTTTTTCAGTAATTAATTTTAACTTCATTTTACAATTAGACACTATGTTTCACATTAAGAATTAAAATTTGAACTGTATTATTTATATTATTGTTTATCTTTAATTATATCAATAAAATAACTGGAAGTTTTATGAAGTTTGTAACTATTTGGTAATAATGATTTAAATTTCTGATAGACTAAAATTTTAAGTCTCTTCATAGAAGTCCAAAATACAGTTTTGTAATGCTGCAAACAAACTGAATGAAAATATTTGAGTTCATCAAACTACTGAAAAAGTTTGTTTTTCCTTCTGAGTGATGATTAGGACCAACTTCCCACTATTAGAAATTTTAGCAGAATTCCACTATTTGAATAATTATAGAAACTGCAAGAATATCACCCCTGTTTAATTAGTCCGAAGTTTGGTGTTAAAATATGCAGTAATCAGGAAAGTGTAAACATTAGTAGAAAACTCTTACTGGCACTAGATGAAGGTTTTTCAAAATAGCTTTGCAATAATGAAAGAAAGAAAAATTCCATGTGAGTATGTGGTTTTGCATATATAAGAATATTTTAAAACATAAAGAGAATACCATTAAAATTAAGTATTGGCTATTGATAAATATCAGAACACAGAAAACAAGATTACTATTTACAAAAAGCTAGCTTTTCTTTTCATATTAGGTTCTCAGTACATGAAGATGGTAGATTTCTTTATTAAAAGCAAACAAAACTATATTTCTTACAGTTTCCACATTTATGAAAATACTCCTGCTACATACACTGTGATATAAACTATATCTCAAAAAGAGAACGGTAATTTATCCAGAGAAGCAATAAAACCAGAATATGCAGAGATCTCCTGGCTAGTCAGTATAAAGTAATTTCAAGTCATAAAATCATAAAATTACATTTTCGGTATTAGTAACTGTTTGGGTGCTTGTTTTTGTAGACACTGAGCTTAAGAAAGAGTAAAATATCTTAACATTGAAAGGGCAAGATGCTTACCTTTTTCTGAAAATCAGAGAAAGCAATGTGAAGAGAAAAAAATTGAGACTCATTTATGAAATGCTTACCTTGCAATCCATAATACAGATTTCTTAAAAAATTAACATACTTCCTAAGTATTTAACCCGAAAATTCTATTAGTATTTGTTTAAGAGAAGAACTATTGCTAATTGTATGTTCAATGCAGTGTAAACACAAGAGTGAACATATCAGTCTTGACCCAGAACTGATATGGAAACAAACCTTTGATTTTCTTAGGTTAAAGGAACACAGTTTTTGCATTTGATTTCCATGCTTAATAAGGCAAAGTTCTGTGTGCAAATCTGCACACGTGACAAGACTGATATATGCTACTGCACAAGCAATTACACTTTTGAATCACTGTAAGTAGAAATACATAGCTTTCCTAACTTACCCTGTAGGTTAATAGGAAGTTCTTCACATAATTATTAGCATTATAATTTTTTCTACCCGATTGGTATATTACAGTGGAAGACTGTAATTATTTAGATGGACCTGGGGAACTGTGTCATCCTAGGCAGATTATTTTAACAGCTTGTTACCCACCCTTTCTACTTTATTCATTTGTTCTTCCAATACTGTGTTACTTTGAACCATTCATGTGTGGCAGAATTGGCTCATGAACAGCAAATGAATATTGACAGTGATCATACCACAACTGCAATGACATCATTGCATGTAAAAGTAAAGAGAAAGGAAATTGTCTCAACTTTTCAGATCTGGGGAATGGGAGACTTTGAAAGTTTGCCGGAGAGAAAAAATCAGAAATATATGTTGATAGATACATCTGTTGAAATAAATGCAACCAGTTTAAAAACATATACTTGTTATGCTGTTCTTTGCAAAACCATAAAAAAAATGATTGTCATGCATAGCACATTAAATAAGGGTGCAGATGACTGTAACTTCTCAGCTTTTTCTTTTTCTTTCTCTTCTGATATAACTTTTAAAAAGAAGCTTAGAGTAATTAAGATACATATAATTAATAACTTCTACTGTAAGAAGCAGATCTCTCAATATGCAATGTATTTTATACACTTAAGTTTTATGCCTTTTCACTGTACCAGGGACACTTAACACTAAACCCACTAATGCACTCCAGCAGAAATGTCATGGTTGGAAAAGCAGCACTTTAATAAAGAAGCACTGAAACAGAAGCAAAATGCTAACTCAACATTTAAATAAGCAATCATATTACAAAAAAAGAATCTAAAGAATAAATTCGGAAAATGTTATTTCATCTGTGATAATTAAGTAGTTCTAACTTTAAAATAGCATGGTAAAACTTCCCAGTTTAAATTAGAGCTTATTTGCACAGAAATTCAGTTGGGAGGTAGAGGTTGTGATTTTCCCAATGTTAGTAAGCAGGAAACTTTGACATAATGTAATAAAATGCACTAGAAAAAGAATGAGAGGAAGAACAGAAATTAATTATCGGATTTCTCCCATTTCAAATTTAATAGTTGTTTCAACTTCACAATAGCCTGTTTGGTTAGATTAGTTCTGCAAAATCACAATGAAATTACAAGGAACTACCCAAGCTGTTTTTATAAAAATGTCTGTCCTCCAAATAATGTTCTTAATTGACCAAAAATAGAGCAACAATTTACAAAGCTCATGGGTTCATTTTTACAGTGGGTACAGTTGTAGCTTTGCACATGAAATTGACAAAGACATTCACAGTAGATAAAGAAGGCATGCTCTGAAACATTCCCACTCTTGGAATTTTAACTGGAAGAGATTCTGAGGAAAGGGAAAAGTAAATAGGGTAAGAATATCCTTTTACCTTTATGTCTTAAAGAGTACTTGATGTTAGTACATAATGTTATTTCTTCAATACACTGATACAGATGACTTCAGGCACTTCCGGTAGCACACTTGGTTAAGTATCTCAGGGTCTCCTAATCAAATAACAGTTGCTAACACTGACTTAGAGAAGTCTTTGTCAGCTTTCTATGCCTAAAGGATGGTGTAGTGCTCAGTGAAGGTTATATTGTGTCACAAATCTCTGCACATCACTACTGCAGAATTTTCCAGTTATTAAATAGAATGCAATTTGGTTATTGTCAGTTTGATAAAAAGTCCATGCACAGAGATCTACTGGAAGAAATGCCTCAAGGAAATAGCAGAATCCCGAACCCTCCCGCAAGACACAAATAACTTGTCTATGAGATGTCCAAAAGAAAAAAGTCACTCTAATACTCCTAACACCAGGGCTACATTGGTCAGTCTACCACCATGAAATATTATAGTGCTAGAGCTGTGCTAGGGCTATATGAATTACTGAGTAGCAGTTGAAACCAGCAGAATTTGGCTTAGGTCTATGGGTAGCTTAGAACAGGGAGTAAAGATTGAGTTTAGCTTCTTAGTTCTTGTTTCTCTTTAAGTATGAGGTCATGGTGCATTTTTACATAAGACCATCACAGTCACTTTGTATGGGTCTTTGCACCTGTATATATATATAAAAGACACTCAGAACAGAATGAGCTCTGAACTGACAGCAGAGACACAAGTTTCCTATCCTGAAGTTGGCTTAATTATTTAAAACGGAACAACTTTAACAAAGAGAGGTGTTATTTGGCACACTTCATTCACCCTCTACCCTCACGCTCACTATCACAGAAAAACTTACTGCATAACTACTCAGTTTTTGTAGGCACCACTGTATAACTCAGCTAAAGTCTGTAAAGAAGGAAGTACTAGCACTAGGTCTGCTCAGTCAGACTGATTCTACAATATCCCATTTGAGGCTGGTAAAACTGCACACCAACTAGAATGATTCCTTAGGAAACCGAGGAATCATAAAGAATAAGAGATCTTTTGTAGAAATGTGGGATATAACAAGTTTCAAATCTTAGGAAAGTTGGGACAGGATTTTATTTGACTGGTTGTGAGCCACAGACAACCACCATTTGATAAGCACTGAACTGAATATTCACAGAACAGTCTCTTTGAGATGGAAAAGGTGGGAGTGCAGAAATGCTGAGCTACAGGAAAAAAGGTAGATGCCTTACTATCAGCATAATCTATTTTTGCAGATTTTCACATTCATTCCACAGTATTTTTACGTGAAAATACTTGATTTATTTGAGATCATAAGTAGTTCAGAGACGACCACACTAGCACTTTTTATAATCAATTCCCCTTTTTTTAAAAAAAAAAAAAAGTGATTTAAATTACATTCAACAACATGCCTGGAGCAGGATATAAGGTACCATCAAATACATCAAAATATAAAGAATTAAAAAGCAGTTTCTTTTTTTGTTATGGCCTGAACTTATATAATGGATAAGTCTCCATTTCTGTGCACTTGGTAAAGGGCTACATGTTCCTTTGAACTCCACAAAATCTAATAAAGAGATATTGCAGTAAATAACAGCATTTCAGAGTTGGAGTGATCATTCATGCTATGAACCCATTTTGTGCTTGACATGATCTCAGATAAATAACATCCAGGCATGCATGTCAGCCATTCTCATATCACATAATAATTGTGCATATGGCCCATCAGTGTGTACTGCCTTTAGGCAGTGGTTAAAGAGCTAAGGTGTTTCTTCTCCTTGTTATTACAAAGTATATGATAGCAAATGTTTGCAGTAAAATGTTTTGTAAATTACTAATTAGCAGTAGGCAGAGTTGAATTTTGTAGCAAGTGACCTAAGAGTCAGTATAAGAATTGAAAAGGACCAAGAAAGAATACATCTGAACTTTATGAATTCTTATTTTTAAGAGTCTTTTAGTATCTTTTATCAGTAGCTTTCTTTTCTGATAAGTAAAATTAGAAATACCCACGATAGTGTGTTAGCAAATTCCAAGTACAAAATAATTCATTAAAAAGCTTTAAAACTGCCTGAGTGACACTAAAGTATTAATAAAAGAGGAGCTTATATTGCTTAACCAATAAAAGTGCTCCTTGTTCAGCTGATAGGTTTGCCTTTTGCACAGGTGGATGGAGATCATTCTCAGAGAATGACTTGCAAGGGATGCAGTAAAACACTAAGCAGAAAGAGGAGGAAGCACAGAGCAAATAAAGAACTGCTACAGATTTTGAAAATCAGAGACCATGGTTGACTGCTGTTTCTTTTCTTTTGACAGATATATTTCATGGCCATGGTATGATCAAATCTGACTTGGAAATTTTTTATTTCATCCTGTTTCACTCACAGATATTCTGTTTCCTGTTCTGCAATGATTATTTTTCACTGGTGTATCAAATTATTCTTCTTTATTCAAATGACTTCTGAAAAATCCTTTCTTCCAATCTTACATCAGTAGTGTAGACGGTCTTTTATTGTGACCCACACCTTAAAAAACATAAATGCTACAACAGGTCATAGTCTACCAAAGAGGGTAGCGCTATCACAGCTGAGCCCTTTCTCAAGACTACTTCCTTCCTACTTTCTAATAGCTGATTTTATTAAATCAGATTTACTTTGCTGGATCAAGACTCTACTGTAAAAAATCTCTATTTTTCTGGACACAGGAGGTTAAATGTGGACCTGAGGAGGGCACTGAATTCAAGTTCTCCATATTTTAACCATCATCACCTTTGTGTTACTGCGTAAGAGGAAAGTCACATCACTTGCTCTTTTTAGTAAAAGGAGGTATGTCTATTTCTCCTCTCACTCTGAACACTCTGGATTGACTGGGGGCAATGCCTGTGCAGAGGTTTCCATCTGAAGACAGACAGGTAGGGTGCATTAAGCTGCTCAGTGTTACCAAAATGGGACAGATTTGGAAGAGAATTGCCTGTACTAGTACAAAGGCACCGGCAAGTTCAAGTGCCTACAGGTATTAAATGCCTAAAGAGTCGCATTGTGTTTTTGAAGACTTGTTTCTGATACTTAAACTAGGTGCCTGCATCCATCTTAAATCCTTTGTGGATTTGAGTATATACATTTAAATATTACTGCTCATGCCTTCCTCTTTCTACTGTCTCTGAATGCAGTCAGGTGAAGATCCCTCTAGTCCTTTGACAGCCTGGAATATCCTATTTGCAGAATAGTAGCATACCCATTTTGATAGAAAATAATAATTTAACATTTAAAAAACCCAAATGTTATCTCAAATATATGTTGAGATGTCCAGAGTCTGTCTCTTCAGCTACAGTCTCTATAAAAGTGCAATTTTTAATTGTGTATTTTACAGCTAAGTATTTAAGAATCAGTTTTACTTTCCTGATGTGATTAAACGGCCTATAACAGACATAAGACAGAATTTCCACCTTCCGTAGCTTCGTTATTTCACAGAGGCATCAAATTTTACAGTTCTGAATTATTAGTAATTTTAAAACTGGTAACAGTCTCATTATAAGTCAATTCCCCTTCTCACTTTTCCTTTATTCCCCTTGACACTTTTCCTACTGCTATGACCTTCCCACACAGGTCAAAATCACATTTTAATATTACAATCATCATTACCCTTCCAGTTTCCACAAAATCACTAACTAAAAACTGAAGTTAGTTTATCTTTGAAGTGGTAGAATATAAAAACTAAACCTAAAAAAGGAGTGCCTTATGTGAGAGAACAATCAGGCCCTGTTTCAAAAGATTAGTAAAATGGGATTGTGCTATTTATGAAGACTTGTGTCATAAACCCCCATAGCCTCTACAGACACTGCATTTTTACATGGAATGTGCAAGAGTCAAAGCAGAAATGTGAAAAAGTCAATGCAGAAAAAAAAGCTATTCTTATCCCTCTGTAGACTACTACTTTATTGAAAAAAAAATAAATATTGGTTAAAATTAGCAGAGAAACCACATTTCTTCATCTATGAGAACATGATTTTGGTTCAGTAAATGTCTCAGCACTAAAAATTCAAACACCCAAGCAAAACTAAAGAATAAAAGGTCAATCATTTCTATACGATAAAGAAATCAGGAAAATCTGCACAAAGGTACTTCTCTAAGAAAACCACTGATTAAGTTCATGTCATTAGAGTTTTGGAGAATGTGGAAGAATTAGTTTTGGACTCATTAATCCCAAAAGATAAGGTTACTAATACCAGATAACATTTTTATTAAAACAGGAATAAGTTCTAAATAAATTCTTCTCATGTATCAGGAATTTCGATGCACTCTTACTGTCCTGGTAAATATTAACCTGGGGCCATGAGAACATGGAGAAACTGCTTTCATTTAAAGAAGGTAATAATTATAACAAAAGTATGTATTGAAGTTGGTAGATTCTGCACCCAGAAACTGAAGCCCACGAAGCCATTTTTTGAACATCTTTGTTGCTGGTCCATGTGAACAGAAGCCTAACATCAATATCAGTTACAAGGGAAAACCAGAATAATAATGAAAAAAAATCAAGCTGTAGTATTTCTTATTTTCTAGAACTTTGTTTGTACCAGTTTTGATTGAAGGTATGCCTTTGGACACGTGGATAAATAAATCTTGAATGTCACACTGATGTACTAAAGATATGTGATCACCAAAACCACAACACGATATTGCATCATCTTCTATACTTCAATAAAAACAGCTATATAAAAAGAATAAAATGGAACAGCATGTAACACACTACATGGTCGTTACTTTCTTAATATGTGCCATCAACAACAGTAGGAAAGAAAAATAGCTTCCTAAACTTTTGGCATTGTTACACTGCAATTAAACTAAAACACTTCACTATGACAACCAAATAAAAATAAACTTCTCGGAGAATGTTAAACAAGTGAAAAAAAAACTTTTATCAAATGAAACTAGAATTGGGACTACAATTTTGTGCAAGCTGTGACGTTATAATGCATTAAACATATCCTGCTAGCAGAAAACATTACTCAGAGCTGAACAAAACAAAACCAAACCAACCAAAAAAAAAATTATCAGAATAAATAATTTAGCCAGTGAACTTCACATCATCTTCAGCTTGCAGTGTGTGTGAAAAGAATGATTTTTTTCTGTTACAATTTTGTGTATAAAACTTTGGGACAAATAAAATTATCTTCTGTTAAGATAACTTATAAAAAATAATGATCATACTTCACACAAGAAAAAAAAAGTTCTCACAATTCATATGGCACCTTGCATAGGTTAACCACACAACATAGCAGGTTTTGGAAACAGATGTGTGAACAGAGATAAAAATACTGGAAAATTCTTGCTAAATTCATAGGGTTCTTATGTCTATATGCTAACAGCCTTGAAAGTCTATGAATTATACAAGTCTAGGGAAGTAAATTATCAAGAAAACTTTGAACACTTCAATGTAAAAATGGAAATCTAAGGGAAGGTAAAATTTAGTTGTCATTTTGTTATCACAAAAATCTCTTTATTAGAGAAGACCTTCAGTGAGTCTCTTTGAAAAGCCGCAGACAGAACATACAGACCAGCACATGATGATCCAATTGCTGATTAATTCTCTTTGTTTTACCTGAGTTTTGCAGATTCACAGATCAGTGGTTATTCAGATGAGTTCCCAGGTCTTTAGTAAAGTGGTCTTTAAGATACTAGAATTTTGATGTCACTGCTACCATAAAGATACAAAGTAGATGAATACACAGAAAACTTACATATGATACTCAAACAGCTGTTTTAAAATGACAGTTCAGATAGGGCAGTTTCTCTCTAAAACATACCCCAGAGTCCTTGTTTGTGGAATCTGACCCCAGCAGACTATTATTTTTCTTTCTCTAAATCACAGAGACAAATATGTGTGTTCAGGTCCTATCCTGACAAGGGTCAGTATGTAGAGTTGTGTAAAGTTGTAGTTACTGTATGTAGTTGTGTATGTATACTGTATGTATGTTGTTTATGTAGTTGTGTATGCTTGTAGTTAGTGCAGTTAAATACATCCTAACAGAATTGCCTTACCACAGTCAGCTATTTTTAGTCATATTCAAAAAGCCTGTTACTTTTTTGGTTTCCCTTGCACCTACTGTTCAGGAGAGAAATATTAGACATATGAAGCCATTAGACACTCTGTTTTCCAGTATCAAAAACATTGAAAATGTTAAGAATGTTCCAGGTTAGTAAATATCCATTCAGAGATTACCAGTGGAAGCCAAGGCAGCATATTTTAAATCTGAGCAAAATCTGTTTATGTTTAAACTGATAGCTGTTGTTATGACTAGATTCGCCAATACATAGTTGTGTAAATCTTAACTGGTGTCTGGCTTTTCACACCTACTACTGGACATCTCTTTTTCACAAATACAGGTGGTGTCAATTCCCAACTGATGTGGTTGGACACTACTAGCAAGTTAAGGGTTATGCTTCACTTACAGAAGGTGGCACAGTTTTGTTTCTTTCAATAACACATTTTTTTTTCAGCTTTGCTTTCTCTCAGATTTCATCAGTTGTCCATCGAAGTGGGCAAACTAAATTCAAGAAGTTTCTCAGATCAAATTTACTTCACTGCCCAGTCATTTTTCTGTTTCTTTCTAAAAGTTGTGGGTTTGATATCCTGACATGTCTCAAGCCTATATATTCTGCAGGTGATATCTAATCAGATTGCTCTAACTTACCTCTTTCTGTGATAACCTGCTTCTCCTGTTTTCTTTATGGGGTAGGCATAGCTGAAATGACTGAATCTGGGGCAATTGGTCTGTTAAGGAATGAGACCCTGGTAATAACCCGAGGAGAGTAACTCATACTGGATTCTCAAAGCACTGTTCTCCACAATACCTGTTACAGGGCTGTAGCTCAAGACATAAAGGCTCTGTTCTACCTCTAGAGGCTCTAGTTACTTTTCCAAAATGTCATCATTCAGGTGACATATTCACTCCAGATTTTATTATCTTCTAGCATTAGTTTACATGTTAAAAATAAATAGTTAAATAAAAGGACTGCCAATATGCTTTCTACTCTTTCAAATGTATCAAGCTTATATAAATTTATCTTTGATAAAGTAGGAATAGGATTTTTGTATTTTGTTGTGAGTTTTTTGGTTTTGTTTTTCCTGTTTTAAATGAATGAGTTTTACATTTAATTAAATATGTTACAGTATTTGTAATTACCCTGAGCTCTAATACCTCTGGCTTCTATTCTTTTTTTCTTGTAGCAGAAGAACCCCCCATATTGTGTGAACTCGTGGACTATCATTTTAAAGCCAAGTACATAGATAGCTTTGGAGGAGGCAAGGACCAAATGCATGAACATGAATGGGATTTCAGTGGAGAGCAAGCTTTGAGGCATAGGGATAAAATGTTCACAAGAACTCATATTACTAATTAGACAGTTCTGAAGCAGGTATAAAAAATATATAATCTGTCATTTGCACTTCACTACAGTGGAATGAGCTTATTCTGTGAATAAACAGATTTGAAATGATGTTAATTTGTCACCTATGAGAGTAATACGTTTAGAAGTGTAGTACAACAACTAGAATTAAATTGCAAGAACTAGAAATTAAGAGGCAGGTACGTCACATAAAATTAAGCTTACAGTTATGAATATTTCTATGACTTACTAAAGGTTGATTCTCTTTTTTTTTTTTCCTGTGGAAGAAAATGAGTATAGGATTGTGATACAGAAGAATTATATTATTTTATTTCATAAATTCTGGAGGGAAGGCATGAAAATAATCTATTCTACAGTGACCATGTGAAGGATCCTCAAATAAATAAAAATTTTAAGAAGCACCAAAACCTAAACTCGTTAGAAGTTTCTCATTTGAGTTATCTTTTGACTGGAGAGATTATATGTAATATATGTATTGATATTCTACAATTGGATAGGTGCCAGATGATACATACGATAATTTAAAAAATATTATAAACAAATAAATACATACCAATGAGGAAGAATAGTGAGAGTAGCATGATCGATTTTTTTTCCTGAGATCATTAAAAACAAAACAATGATCAAATTTGTGCCAAAATTAATATTAAATTAATAGCAATAATGAAATCTATAAACAAGCATTCAAGATAAAAACCCACAAAACTGATAATAGAACAAATGAATGTGTTTTATTCTTGTCCTGGGAGAACATAAGGAATAATTTTTCTTAGCAGTCTAAACATGGTATTTGCAACATTACCTGGAAACTTTTAAGACCACTGTAAAGTTCCAAAGTATTATTCAGCAGCAGAATGATGAAGTTGTGAGCATAAAACAGGTAATATGTGTTAATCTGTAATCAAAACATAAGAAATGTAGTTTTTGAGGGAGAATTCCTGCCCAAATTCACCCGTTTGTACAGTACAACAAAATGATGCAAATAACACTTGATGACAGCATCTATGCACAGGTTTTGGGCAAAATTTTACATTATTATATTGATTTTTTTGTAACCTCACTTCTAAACAGCGTAATTGCAGTTTACTGTTCACATTTATGGAACATTTAATAGAATACTATCTCAAATCTTTCTTGATAGTAAGACTATGTTATGCAGGCTGCTCGGCGGGGTGGGGTGGGGGGGGGCGGAAATCACACAGGACAGAATTTTTGCATTGGTTTTGGCTGGATTGGAGTTAGTTATCTTCACAGCAGATGGTATGGTGCTGTGGAGCAGTGCAGATTAATTTTTCCAACTTCAATAAATAGTTATGTTTCAATTATTTCCTTCTTTAGATGAAAGCAGCTTCTCCATGTTCCCAGCAGAAAGAAATAAAAATTCAGATTAAAACTACCCCCAAAAAATTACAGGGAAGGCTAAATACTGACTGATGTTAGAAGATTAATAAAATTCATGTAGTGACTAGGCGAGACATACAGCATGTTATTATTTATAATTTGATGTAGGTTTCAGACAGATGAAAAAAATAATCCTAGAGGTTTCTAATATAAAAATTTAGATCAAGTCATAGAAATGGAAATCGGAAACATAAAATACATTTTCATTCCTTGGTATATCTGTGAAGAGAGAGAAAACTACATGCCTAAGTGCAAACCCAGAATACACAAAAATGCATGCAGACAGGTGGCTACTGACTGCAGAAGAAAACACCTTTTCCAAGTTCCAATGACAAGAAAAAATTTATTCCTTACGTAGGCAACTAAGCAGAAGAAAAAATAACAGGTGCAATGCAGTGTTATGAAAGAAAGGCATGGAAAGATGATCTTTATGAAAGACTAACACATTGGAATAAAGCATTCAAATGTATAAAATGAATTACAACATTTGCTTCTCCAAATGGCCAAAGATACAGATTGATAGTGACTAGAAATATATATTAAATATGATTACTTCTATTTAACAACAGCCTTTCTGACCAATAAAACTGTTTTTATGGTACTGCTGAAACTTGTGCTTCAGAATAAGATTTTGTTGCATCCATGCAACGTAGCAAAAATACTAAATTTCATAGTTGACCTCATTGCAGACACCCAACTTATGCTTTTTCTTCAAGGCAGAAATGACACCTTTCCATATTTTAAGTTATAGAAATTTTTGTAAGTTTGGGATACTGCCATACATCAATAAAAATAGTGTGAATGTTTTGAATCATTTAACCTATTAGACCATTATGACTTCAAGGTCAGCTTCATGTGACATGTACTTTTCTATTTAAAAGAAATAAATAAACAATACACCAGAGAAATTCACCCATAGGTGAATAGGCTGCAGTTTGAGTTAAGAGTCACATATTCTGATTTCTCTGAAGCTGTGAAGTTCTGTTGTAAGTAGAATGGAAAACACTTCATAAAACTTAGACTGTTGTAAAGGAGAAACCTTCCTTGGGATATCTCGTCACTGAACCAGGAATCACACTTGTAAATACTTGGACAAATCTCAGATTATAAATGAATAGAAACTGAAGTATTTCTCTTCATTCATAGAATGTTGTTTAGATAGCCTAGAAGCAATTCAGGGAAAGACAGATTACACTTACCCTTTCATACAGCAACTTCTAAGAGAGGATCTCAAAAGATCTCTTGGAAATTTCCAGGACAACTTCTGGAAGGGATTACTACTTCATTACTTCATGTAAACTTGCAAAGAAGGATTATTAATACAAAGACACAAGGGATTGTCTTGATTCTCTTCCAGTTCATATTCCACTCAAGAAATACTATCAGAAGTCAGGTTCACCAACCAAGTCTGAGATCACCAGTTCTTCCTTTTTCCTTTGTAATAAAATTGCCTCCAGAGCTTTGTAATGCTATGTGTTAATTATGTGCTGCAATGCTGTACATACTGTGAAAAATAATTTTGCCTTTGTCATTTGTGACTGATTATCTAATTCCATGTGTGTTTGAAAGAAGTTATTTCCTGAAATTTGCTTTGCAATTCAGTTCATGTGTCTGCTCATTACTTTCCTTCAAGCTGCATCATTTTGCATACTTTATCACACAAACAACAGAAATGTATTGCTAAGAAAAATGTTCACTGAAATACTCAGTCACCCTGCAGTATTCCCATCCAGTGCAATACTGTCTCTGTCCCTCAGCAAGCTTTTCCTAGGCAAAAGCTGCTCTGAAGTAGCAAGTACTGTGTCTCAAACCCAATTCAATGAGCACCACACACCTCGTTTTAACCTCAGAATGAGTCATTTTGCCTTGAGCACCTGCATTGAGTTTCACAAGGTGATTTTTCAAGCATAGCTATCAAAGGTAACTGATACTCCATCTGTAAGTAAATGTCCATGTGTTTTACCTCTGCACTGAGTCTCCAGCTCTTGTGCATTAATCACTTCAAGTCTAGTGACTGTTCTATACCTGTTTACTCTTTTTGGGCTTATACTTGCAAGAAAAACCTAGAGGCATTATTTGATCTGAAAGATTAGTTTTCTCACCATGAAACACAAAGACGAGCTCTCTGAGATTACGTGCACCATACCAAACTACCACTGGTTGTACTTTTTTTAGCTGAGGCTAAACAGCTGCCAGGCACTAACAGATGACGAAGCTGGAGAAGTAAAATGGGATTACTTGCACTAATGGAAGCCCTAAAAATTCAGTTTGGGATTTTTGCTAAGAAAATATCAGGGACACAGAATACAATTCAGGAAAATAACTCCATGCTATCATAGAGCCATCATCACAAGATAGGATGAGTTGCTCTCTTTAAAAATACAATTTTTCCTCCATTACAGAAGTAATGATGGCACCTACGTGTAGGTTGTAGACACTTAACTTTGGGAAAATTCATCTTCTTATGAAAGCAACGTAGTCTCACAGGGCTAAAACTAACCTTGTAACTGAAGTTCTTCTCTTAGGAACTGGACAACAAGATTTTTGAGTAGTATCAAAATCTTCAAACATCTCTATTTTGAAGGCTAGATTTAAAACAGTTAGTGTTGATTTTTTATTATTATTATTATTTCCACCTATTCCTCTTTGAATATTATGTTTAAAAGAAATGTGAATAATTAATAAGTTTAAAAGAAAGATATGACTTCTTACACAAAAGCAGCCCTACCCTTAGCAACTACAGTTAAATATTTAGCAATATCTCACAGTACCTGTCTACTCAGTAACACACTCTACTTTGCAACAGTGACTTGTAAATTGTTTCTGTATTGTATTCTGTATTTTGTCCATTTGTTCTGAGCATCAATTATAAATGTCACCCCTAATACAGGAGACAAACATTTTATCTATTTGCTGTATTATCTACTTAAGTTTTTTATCAATATCACCTATTCTAATAATGTTTTCCACAGCTCCTAGGATGAAAATTTTCATGCAAGATTCTACACAAATAAATGAGGTACTACAAACATATAAAGAACTTCAACATGTGGATGGGCACAGGCCATTCAACAGCAGAATTCCTGCAAATTCTGAATCAACATTCAGTACCTGTGGCCATATCTTGGCGTTGAACTAAAAGCTGAGGGTGCTTACTTGTTTTCTTTCCACTGATGGGTTTACTATGTGATCCACTATAATAAAACAGTCGAAATCAAACTTCCCAGTTATTCTAAGCAGAATTACTCCCAGTTAGGTCTGGGAACCCATGAAATCAATACTGGCCTGAAGCCTATGATTGTGAAAGAGTTGCAGGCATGCTGTTTTTAATTGGCTAGGTATGGGCTGAATAACAATTCTCCACACATAAATAAAGCACATTATACTAAGAATATTAACAGAATCACAGAATGTTAAGGGTTGGAAGAGACCTCGAAAGATCATCTAGTCCAACCCCCATGCCAGAGCCGGCCCACCTAGAGTAGGTCACACAGGAACGCGTCTGGGTGGGTTTTAAATGTCTCCAGAGAAGGAGACTCCATAACCCCTCTATGAAGCCTGTTCCACTGCTCTGTCACCCTCACTGTGAAAATGTTTTTCCTTAAATTTCTTCGGAATTTCCTATGCTCCNTGCTGACAGTGCACTCTGTGTTGTCATCCAGGTCACTGATGAGTATGTTGAATAGATACTGGTCCCAGTACCAAGCCCTGAGGGATTCCACTAGATACAGGCCTCCAACTAGACCATACCCCATTGATCACAACTCTCTGACTTCCTACCTTCCACCAGTTAACAATCCACCTCACTACAAACATTACATACATATTTTACAGCACCAATTTGTCCTTCATCACAAAGTATCTATCATCCTCCCATATGCACCACTGTAAAGAGACTGCGTCAGTCTCTTTGATGAACTCCTTACAGATACAGAGAAGCTGCTCTTAGGTTCCTCCTGAAGCCACTTCTTCAGGTGGAGCAAGCCTCAATTCCTCAGCCTCTTCTCACAGGACAACTTCTCCAACCCTGATCAGTTTGGGGTCCCTCTGCCAATCCCGAATGAGTTTATCAATGTTTTTACTGGGGGGTAGGGAGTGGCAAGAGTGGATGCTGTGTCTAAATAGCATCTCATACTTGCCAAGCAAAAGCAAAAAATCCATCCCCTCAATCTCCTGGCTGTGACCCTGTGAATGCGATCCGGGAAGTTGTTGTCTATCTCTGCAGCCATGGCACACTGCTGGTTGATACTCAGCATGTGTCTGCCAAGGTCCTCAAGTCCCTTCCCACAGAATTACTCCAGTGTGTGCCCTTGCACTGGGGCAAGGAACTTCTAACAACTTGCACAGGACTTCGTATGCATGACCTGCAACCTTGATAATTTAAAAATAATCTTGGGAGATGCAATTTTGGGAGATGTTTAGCCCAGCTAAAGTAAAGGTAAATTACACCCACTGCAGGTACACATCACATTTTCTACAGGTTGATGAACAACTCATCACAATCCACCCCTCTGGTGTGAAATATGGTCAATTTGAAGCACACACAGTTTGAAAAATCTGAAGTAGGGAACAGGCAAATTTCCACCTCACCATGCACTGAAGTAGACATCTGACTTAAAAGCCAAAGAGTTTCACCTGGAGCTTCATAGCCCAGAAGATCTGTGGGGATTTTGTTGGTTGGTTTGTTTTATTGTCCTGTCTTGCTTGTTTATTGGGTGGGGTGGTTTTTTTGCCACTGCTTGTAACAGGACACACATTTTGTGTTAGGCTAACATAAAGGCCTCAGAAATTGTCAGATTTTGTCCAGACTTCTCTGTGCCTATCAGGAGATTTGTTTTAGGCTGTAACAGCAGTTATCTCATGACTGGTTCACTATTATTTTGTTTTAGATTTTGTTTAGTTTTGTACAATTGTGTGATTTCAGCAGCTACTTTGTGAAGAATCAGATACCTATGATGCTGATAAAATGCAGATAGAAGAAAACTAACATGAGATGACAGCAGAGGCACTCAATGTACAGGCATGATGCGACAGTGGTGGCTGAGGGTTATAACTGATTCAGCAGAAGCTAATCAATCATCAAAGAAGAGCACCCTTGGAAGCTTTGTAACAACAGTTTCACATGTGAAACGAATCATAAGAGGTAAATTTGGACATAAAGTGGACTTAGACAACAATGAAGAAAGACCAAAGTACACTGTCAGCAAAACTGCCTTCAAACATGTCCTACATGAGAATCATAGAATCATTAAG
>VWZY01005009.1:0-19546 GCA_013399075.1 Chloroceryle aenea | reverse complement strand
TTACTTCTGTCCCATTTCAGAACTGTTCACCTTCAGCCTAGTCACTTGCAGCTGCAAGCCTGCGTTTGTCCTGCCACTTGTATAGATTTTAAAATTACGTGACTCCAAACAGATTTAATGATTAAAAACGTGTGAAACTTTGGTGTCCAGAGAGGAGCTGCTGTTAAATGACTGCTACCAGTGTATCTGTGTGGCAGTGGTTTGGTTTCCATCTTAACTTGATTAACTCCAAAACTCATTACATCAGTTTCAGCCATATGCCAGAAAATTGTGCCAGTTTACAGGCATAACATTGATGGCTTCATGGCGGAAAGCTATTCTGAGAGTTTCTGAAACATAGCCTTAATGATCTATGACTGCCAAAGTTAGCTGTTTCACAGCTGTAATAGCACACTGTAGGCTGCATGGCAGCCAAACTGTCTTTGTTACTGTATTAAGCGAGGTGCGAGTGCCTGGAATGCTACAGGCAGTGAGAGCCGCTGTGAGTGGCAGCTGCCTTCAGAGTCCTTGAAAGGATATGCTGTGATAACTTGATAAGGTGTTTGCATGTGTCAGGGGCCATGACAACCATGCAACTCTTGGTGATTAGAGCACAATTTTCTTTGGACTTGAGGTTCTCCAAATTGCATAGAAATTGGGTGGAAAATATGAAGCACCCTGTGCTTTTTTCCAAAAGGTTCTAATTATTTCATAAGAAGTAATTTTCCTGCTAGTGTCTGATTTGTTTAATGTGTTTATGTATTCTCTTAGAACACCCCTCAACTTTCCCAATCAGGATACACTGTGTTCTGTTAAGATATTCTCACAATCATGACACTGGGATGTGGGGTGACATTCCAAGTCTGGGGGCTGATCTCTGTAAAATGGGTATAAATCAGCAAGAATTCCACTGAAGTTATTTTGGTGTAACTATGGGGCAACTGACGTGAGTCTTAGACATGTTGTTCTTACTCTCTGCACCTATGCGGATCTAAACACTCCAGATATTATGACAATGTGACTACTGCAAATGGCAATCTCCCTGCTCAAAACTCAAAACATATATTTCTTATATGGAGTTCATGTTCTCTCCCAGCTCTGTTTGTCATCAGCAGAAAGACCTGTCAGACCATCCATACACTCAGGTGTCACTCAGCTGTTCTTGTAATGTTGCTGTGGTTCTAGTTTATCATTACCAGACAGGGTAGCTCTCTGTTAAGTAAGTGCATAGGATCCTACATCTGAGGGTTTATATCAGTGTGTATGAGGGTGATTCTCCCCTCAGTCAAATTAGTCTGTAGAGCTCTGTTAGCACAACTGGGTGAAATGCAGGACCCATATATAGTATGAATATTGACATTCCCTGGAGAGAGGTAAATGGCATGCCCAGCTTCTTTAAATTGCCTGTAGTCAGTCAGAGGTACTGTGGCTGCATTTTCCGAATAACTGTGAAAGCTGATTTTAACATGGGTCTGTTTTTCAGAAATGGGGATTACACCAGATGACTGACTGGCATGTTGAAATGAGTGTGTATCCCGTAGTGATAGAGTATTTTAAGACTGCATCCTGTCCTTGATGAACAGACTTAATACACAGAGTTTGGTCCCGTTTCCTCTTCACGAAACCTCATACCTCATGAATACAAGTCCTCGTGGATCTTTTCCCTTAGGATTCATTTGTCTAAATTCTACTGAAGCTGTTGAGTTATGACGGCTTAGCAAGAAGAAAAAAAAAAAAAACCTTTTACTGATTTTCTTCTTATGAAGGATTAAAAGATTCAATTTTATAATTAAATCAGAGATACAAGCCAAGTATGTCTGGTTTGAGATAAACACAGTTGCTGAACAAGTTATTGATATCAGTGAACCCTTGCCATGGTAGGAAACTGAGATGAGTGTTTTAGACTGCAGTGCATGTAGCTTGTAGCAAAACCTGTAGTGCTTAAACTTGACAAGGCAAAATCACATCCATTCTTTCATGTGACTGTATTTGGGTTTCCATTTATATTAAGTTAACAGAAAATATAAAATCCCTCTCTCCCTTCCAAGATGTTTCCAGTGAAAAAGAAAGCTGTTATCTCCCACCACAGGTAAAGTTCTCTTTTTGTCTATCAGGATTTACAAAATACTTGTCTCTTTAACACAGGTAAATCAGAGCCAGACCAACTATAGCTAGATTAAATGTGCTTCAGGACATCTTTTCAAAATACCATCAGAGATCCTCTGTCTTCAGTGGTGCACCTAAGCAAGTTACTGCAAAGTAAGTCAGGGTGTGAAATGGACTCTAGACAGTGCACACATGGGTGTGATCCACCATGAGCACAGAGTACCTTACTTCTTTCTCAGAGAAGGAAAAGATGCTTTAATTTACTGCAAGCTTTTGCAATGAATGAACCAAAGTCACATAAAGTCACATCTTTCCTTATCTTTCAGTACCTTGTTCTTAAGCCTATAACTTGAATACTTTCCATAGCAATTCCCTAATTGAATTGCTGAATAATGTGGTGTATTGGGTCCCTGATCTTCAGGTTATTTCAGGATGGTGCAGCATGTATGTAGCTGGAGAACTTGGGGACAATGAACAGATACTGAACTGACCTTAGATATAGGTTCGAAGTTAAGGAACATAGGGCTAAATTTCCAAACTTCATCTAAAGATCTGTGGAATTAAACACTTTTTTGGACTGATGAGTCCATGCTGCATAACCATAATGGATTACAGTTGCTCAATTACCCTTAATGAAACTGTTAATATGCTTCCTGAAGCTGCTTTTGTTCTATATGTAGGCAACCTGGTAGATAAAGGAGTATCAAAAGCAATAGATATGCCAAAGATATCAGATGAGTTGAGAACTACTTTTAACAAGCAGTTTCTAAATAGACTTAAAAATTGCAGCAGTGCTGGTCTACTGATGTGCATTACAACTTGCAATCCCAGTATAAAATACTTCAAAAATTAAAAAATCAGAATGTACTGGATTCCATCTCTCTTAATAGTTTCCTGAACCATGCATTAGCATTGTGGGTGTAGGTGAATACCACATATTTTTAATTTGTTTCTTCTTCTGTGGGAACAAAAAGCCTGACCTTGTAGGCTTTGCTACACAATCCTGCCTTTTGCATGCAGGTTGAGTGGGTCAGAACTACATCAAAACTCATGTGGTTGTTTACCTTTTATTTCATTTTTCAGTAACCAAGAGTATGATGGCAGATGCTGAGTTTCATTCCAGAACCCAGGTCCTGGATGACTGCCTAGCAGCTCTCCTAGGACATTCAATCCTAAATTACAGAAACACCAAGTCATGAAAGGGTGTTTTTGCTCACTGCAGCTATTGATGTATTATTTTATTATCACTATTAATGCACAGGAACAGTTAGCTCTCTCCTTAGTAACAGGAAGAAGTGGCCCAAGGAACAGCAGCTGAAATGCAAGTGGTTTCTCACCTAACGTGGACAACAGATCCAAGATGTGTATCTTAGAAATTATAGTTAGGCCACTAAACCAATGAGGATGTGATGAATTGTGGGTGTGTATTAGTTCTATGTGTTAAGCCAGCTATCTGAGAGCTATTTAATCCAATTCGAATAATTTTGTCAATAGATGAAGATAGCAAGTTCATCATTCATGGTATGGCTACTATTCAGAGAGCAGTTGGGTTCCTGTCCTGCCTGTTTCCACTGTTACATGGAAGGCTTCATTCTGAATTTGTGTGGAGAAGCATGAGCAGAAATACCAGTCTCCTGAGAATTTACTTTTTTTAATAGTCTGTGAAAAGGCTGCTGCAGCCCCTTTTGTGACCCTACACTCATCACTTCTGATGACTTTCCTTTGGCCTTGTTCCCTAACTAAACCAGGTGGCTGTGGGAAAGACAGTTTCATGTTTCTCCATTCTACATTTAGACACGGGAAGAGAGCAGAAGTGATGCTATAAAAAGTTTCAACTCCAGTAGAAGTTCAAATCTGTTGCTCATCCTGCAGAACCCTCTAGAGTGCTGCCCTTCCTCCTGCAGCCCCCTCTTCCCCTCACACATAAGCAGGAAACATTCAGAGAGTCTGAAAGAGAGGTCATACCCAAGCTCCTGCAACTTTATTTTGCAAGCCCATCATGTCCAATGAATAAAGTACTAATTATAGGGTTTTCCTCCAGCTTTGGCAGAAGAGCATATGATGAGACAGGTGAGGTCCATGCTTCAGGGAGACAGTGGAGCTGGTCAGCTGGAGAATCAGCACAGCTAACCAGTGGAAGTCTCTGTCTCAGTGCTCAAGTGATACAGTTCTTGTCTTCAGGGAAGAAGCAGGTGGAAAAAAAATCTCATAGCCTGGGAAATTACTTCAAAAGGGGTGTCCTTTGTTTCTGACTTCCCCTAGCTTCATCCAAGGAAGAAGGTATTTGGGTATGGCTGGCTTGTCCAGACTCTCCACTGCTCTTTAGGTTCCTATTAGCTTAATTTATGCTCATTCAACAGAAAAAAAAAGTGGTGGAGCTGTAAAGGACAAAAACTTTTGGGACATCTTTGATACTGCCAATAAGGGCTCTGTGTTGACTTCCTATGTGAAGAAAAATCATGCTCTGTATGTGTGTGTATGTGTATATATGAACAATATAGTTCATTGTTGAACAGACACCTTCTACTTAACCTTGAAAGAAAGTCACTTTGCCAACATACTATTAGAATCATAAAATAGAATCACAGTCTCTTGGAAAATACCTTTAAGATCACTAAGTCAACATCCACAACTATCCCATGTTGCTACGCACCATGTTGACATGTCTTTTTAAAAGCCACCAGGGATAGTGACTCAACCACTTCCCTGAGCAGCCTGTTCCAGTGCTTTACAACTTGTTCTTTGAAAAATTTTTTCCTAATTACCAACCTAAACCTGCCCTAACACAACTTGAGGCTGTTTCCTCTCATCCTATCACTTGTTACTTGGGAGAACAGACCAACCCCCACCTCACTACAATCTCTTTTCTGGTAGTTGTAGAGAGCAAGAAGGTCTCTCCTGAGCCTCCTTTTCTATAGGAGAAACAACTCCAGTTCCTTCAGCTGCCTCTCATAAGACTTGTGGTTTAGTTTTTTCATCAGCTTCGTTTCCATTCTTTGGACGTGCTCCAGCACCCAATGTTATTCTTGAAGTGAGGGACCCAAAACTAAATAAAGTAGTTGAGGTGCAGCCTCACCAGTGCCAAGTACAAAGGGATGATCACTTCCCTAGTCTTGTTTGCCACATTATTTCTGATATAAGCCAGGATGCCATTTTCCTTCTTGGTCACCTGGACACACTGATAAATCATGTTCAAGTGTCTGTTGATCAGAGCCCCACATCCTTTTCCACCCAGCTCCACAGGGATCACTGTGAACAGAGAGAGCAAACTGAGTGCAGCAGGTCAGTCAAAGTGTGCTGCTGACATGAACAAGGCTGCAGTGGCTTTACTGTGCAGTTGCAAAGTGACTTTTAATCTGACTTCCTAAGTGTCTGAGTGGTCTTGTCTATTAGCACGTCTAAGAAAAAAATGTTCCTGTTCAGAGACAGAGTGAACGTTCATCCTTGATTTTCTTAACATATTTTAGATATGTGGCATCAAGCACCAAAAGCCAGCTATTTTCTAATATCTAACATAATTTACAGTATTTGTCAGAATGATTTTGCTATAATCAGTAATTGTGTAGGACTATTTCCAGCCTTTCCCATAAACCTCAGTTATTTACATTTCAGAGATTCAAACTTGATTCCAAATTTCAATTATGTTTTTCAAACAATGGATGAGACCAAAATGAGCTTTGAGATTAATGATTAGATAGGCTAATATCACATATATTATTTTTAAAGCATCCGTCATTTCCAGGACAACACACTTGATTAGTAGGGACAACATCCAAACAATAGTGAGTCTAGACAGATTTGTGGGATACAGATCTAGAGATTCAGCAAAAGTGTTTCAGATTGTTTGTACTAAGAACTGGTCTAACACTGATGATATTTAGACTGATAAAAATACATGCATCCATATGGCTTTGAGTAGTTAGTATGGGATTAATAATAAACTGTTAACCTCTTCAATTGCAATTGCCCATTTCCAGCTACATTTTCCTTGTTTTTTTTTTTTAATATACTTTGTATATCGGAATATAAAGCTGGCAACAATAAATGTCTTTACATGTCTTCAGAAACATTAAATGTCATCTTCTATGTGAGTCCTAGCATCAGAGAAGAGAGTCATTTCAGAGAGCTGTGACTGTGCCCAGATGAATGCTTACCTTCCCTGGTAAGTGAAGGGGTTGTAGAGTGAGGTGTCAGGGTCATTCTTGTGAAAACCTGCACTGGCTTATTTTTCCACTGTTTTGATAGGGAGTCCCAAATGTCCTTCATGTTTGGAGAGCTTACAATTAATATGACTCCATATGGCCTCAAAATAACCTTAAAAATAATTTCCAAATACTATCTTTATAAGAAACACGTCTGGAAAAGTAGGAATTGGTTTTATGAGGGACATTTGGACATTGAGTAAAAGGGACAAGCACTGTAACAGTTTCTGTGGCAGTAGGCAAAGAGGGAATTTCAGTTTCTCAAATTCTGAAAAAAAAAATCTTCTCCTAAAGAAAGACAAAAAGAGAGGAAAAGACAGGATAAAATAGAGGGGTGTTGTAGCTTTAATTGACTGAAATGTGAAGGATTCAGTGATTTAATTTTTTTTGCCTGAAATAAATTTTATTGCATTTTCACAGCCAATTTGTTTTGTGACTAAGTTTATCTTGCTAATGAGCATGCAATATGATTTCCAGTAATGAACCAAGGCTCACTCAAAATGATATCTGTAAAAATGTAAAGAGAGGTATAGATGCAGCTGTGAAAATTTCCATTAAGATATCTCTCAAATCTTCATTATAATTTATCATTATTCTTCCAGGTCTACTGATGATAATGGTAAAAGATAAATAATTTTCCAAAGACATCATGTTACTGTTCTATTTTGGCTTCTCAATCATATTATTGTTTTCTGGAGGGCTATTATAGTACAGTTAAAATCAACAAATAACACCTTCTTTTTCCTCAGATATGATTTTACTTGTGCTTTCTTGGGCTGAAAGTAATGCATTGGGTGTTAATTGTTCTGTTTGAATAATTCACACTTCTGTTTAGTAGATGCGGGAGAATTCAAGTACTTTGGGAAGAAAGCAGAAACTTACCATCCCATAATAGTTTCAAAAGCTTCAGATAAGTGTTGCTTTCAATTTCTACAGAAAACTGAGCAACAAAAAGGTGAACAAAAGAAAAGAGACCACAGTTACTCAAAAGGAGAACAGCAGCCGTCAGAGAGTGATAAAATGACACTTAGTAGTTGTATTTAGCATTTGGAAAAAGAAAGAACAAAACCAACAACAAAAGCAAAAAAGCAAGAAAACAGAAAATATCCATAGTCCTAACACTGAATAGTATCTTTGTCTGACAGCAATCTTACAGGAATCCACTAATTTAATTAAATTAATTTATTAAACTAATACTGAAAATCATAAAAAAATTCAAAGTCCCTATCTTGTATTACTCTACAAGTGAGCAGTTCTACAGCAAACATGGGCAGAGACTTGATAACAGACAGAAGAAAGACCACAGGAAAACTTCTGGTTGTTCAGAGTTAAGAATTTCTGGTTGTTGGCCTGGCTGAAGATGACATCTGTTAGTTACATATGTTGCTTAAATAAATCATAGTGAAATACGAAGTGAGATCATCCAATTGTAGGTATGCAGAAACCATAGCAAAATATCCACAAGGAATTAGGTTAGACAGTTTCCCTAAGGGAAGAAATGTGCTTACTTCCATTAAAAAGTGAGGCAAATTTATCAGCTGGACATGTGTTAGCAAATTTTCCCTCTGTCTCGGCCTTTTTCACAAGCAGAAAAGGAGAAATATTTTTTTCACAAGTAACAATTCTAATTTTCTTGTTACTGTACATATGCTACTGTGCTGAAGGCTCACACAGAAATATGTGGCCAGAAACTGACAATTTGATGGGACCTA
This sequence comes from Chloroceryle aenea, assembly GCA_013399075.1. NCBI lineage: Eukaryota > Metazoa > Chordata > Aves > Coraciiformes > Cerylidae > Chloroceryle > Chloroceryle aenea. Next base: position 11,547 of record VWZY01005009.1, on the reverse strand, counting down.
GGGAAATTTGACAGGACCTAGGGGAAAGCTGAGGGACTTTTAGTCTTCATAAAACCTAAAGAAGCTTATTCTTCAGCACTCATAATCCTGCATATCAAACACATAATTCTTTGTTTGTTTTCCACCCTGGAAAATACATGGTAATAAAGATGCCCAATTTGTTTTTACTGCTAATAGCAAAGAACATGTAAGTGGACAAATTATTTTTGCTCTGGCTTTCATCTGCTTCTGCAGAGATGCCCAGGCTAGCTCCAAGGGAGCTCATTCATGCTCGTGAGCACAGAACCCTAGGTGGCCTAGTGCTTTCCTTTTCCTTCAGGACCCTTCTGCACTGCACTATGCCATGCAGAAGGTTTGAGTCTGTGCTGAGAATCCCAGTCAAATGCAGTATGTCATAGAGGAGTATCTGAGCATGCTTTGGGATATTATAAAGTGCAGCATCTAGACTAGATCTGTTCATATATGCAAGAGACAGATAAACCTGCCTCCTCAATTCCTTCTACCACTTAAACTGTATTATATGTAATGTAAAATGTAGTTTAACTTTAATCAGAAGCAGCTCCATCATGATATATTGGTGGCAGGCAGGTTTCCCAAGATGTTTCTGCCTCCATCGTGCTGAACTGGTGTCAGGAGCAGCCACAAGAACCTAGGGGAGCCCTGGTTGCCTTCAGTACACCCCTCTTTTCTTACCAAGCACAGCCTCAGGGCCCTCCTATGTCACAGGTTTCTGAAAGGTTGCTCTCCATTCTTGTGGCACATTGCTGTCACGTTTATGATCTTGGCATTTCTAGAGGCAGTGTTAGTCTTGTACTCAGAAACCTACTGAAACACTGTTTTGGAGTACTGCATTGCATTACCTTGAAAGTCTTCTCAAACCTGTCCTTTAAGCAGGAAATATCCTGGTGTGATGATCTGTAAGTAGTGCCTTCAATTCCCCTCAAATTCCTCCTTGTGAATTATGGGGTCCTCCAGCAAACTGCCATACAGGGATGACAGAGCAGTAAGTAAATGTGATAATTTCATAGCCCTGAGCAAAAGAGGAAACCATTGTCTAGTGAGAGGTGCTGAGGTTTGGACACTTTCTCAGACTTGGACAAAAACCTACATTCTCTGATACCCTCCTCGTGAAAGAAAAATGTTTCTAAAAGTGGTATTGAAATGGCTGTATTTCACTTTACTGTTTGCACCTATTACACAATATATTGAAGAAAATGGAAGTTGTTATGCTGACATTGGTATAAAATGCCCTGGCTTCACTGGGTGTTCTGAGCCTCAGGGCAATCAAGGCTGGATTGAGTCCACAAAAGTAAATGCATTATACTCTATTCATCTCTTTAAAACTTGTGTGATCACCAACTGTTGCAAATCTAAAACACGTCCTCAGAAGTCATTTGGGCTATGCAGAAATAATTGAGGAAAAAGAGAAAACAATCACACTGTTTACTTAAACTGATGCCTGGTACAAATTTCAGCTTTTTATTGCAGGGGAAGCACCTCAGGGGCCTTTATCCTGAGGATCCCACCACACAGACTGTTTTACACAAAGCCTTGAAAACCCAGTCAAAGGTGTTGAAACAACTCAGGCTGGAAAGTGGCAAAAATAGACACAAAATCTTCAATAATTTCAGCCTACAACCTGTTGCTATTCTGCTGACACAGGAAAAAGCAGCTGCTTCAAAGGAAGCAATGCCTCTTGCAGTCAGAAGAAGAGATGGTTTACTGCAATCCTGGCAAGAGCAGAAATTTGCTTTTAGCCACAGCTATTGTATTTTAGGAGAGGGTGAAATTTGGCAAACCAATCCCAGTGCTGTGTAAAATCTTGATTCTGCTTGCAGTGTGTAATAATCCTGTGCTCTTTCTTGTGAGCCGGGAACATCCAGATTTCTGGCATTGGCTGACATTCTCCCAGAAGGTCTGTTCTGAGCTCCCTGTGCAATGAAGTAAGAACTGTCCATATATGAGTGTATTAAAGGTACTCCATGCCGTGAAATACAGTTTAGGAAGTTTCTCACAGGCTCCCCACACTTTTATATTTGGAGCTCTGGCAATCCTGAAATGGTGAGAAACTTGGATTTGATTTCAGTTGACAAATAATAATTTTAAGCCTAATTTACCACTCTTCAAAACATAATTTAGCAGATTGCTGTTCACTCTTGTTTTTTCAGTGACACAGAATTGAAGAGCTCTTCCCAGAATTGAAGAGCACAAATTCAAAGATCAGGAGCTGCCTAATTACGAACTCTTACTGAAATTTAAAATATTCTAAAGCAATTAAAGAATTACTGCTCAGATGATGTAATACAGATCACAAGTAAAGGAATAGAGAGATTCATCTCACACACTGGTATTAGTGATAGCATAGACACTTTCTGCACGCCTTGAACTGATAATAATTCAACATCAGCTTGCACAGCTGAAGAATGCCTCTTTGAATCTAAGTGTTGATCTCAAAGAGTTCTTCAAACATCAAAATAATGTTTTCCAGACTCAGTTTTCCCACCAAACTACAGCTTGATTGACAAACATGTTTTAGATGATTACTCCCTGTCAAAAAGCCTACAGTTCCAAGTGAGAAAAAGCATGTTGCATGAATCCACTGGTATATTATAATAAATATTTTTAGATACATCTGTTTTATTTACCTCCATGCTTTCAGCACATCTTGAGGTTGAAAACTGGAATATCAGTGTCCAGTACACTGCAAGGCTCCATGCAGAAACAGAAGTGGCTAAAAAGAAGAAAACTCATCATACGGCACTTTTGTATGTCTCAAACCAGCTCCAAATATGTAAATTCTTACAATTCAGGATCCATTTATAGTTTAAGATCTCTCTGGTATCTAACAACAGGGATGTCAGCTGGGATGTTAAGATCAGGACATAGATGCTTATCTGTCAGAATACACATATTTGACCTGACAAGGAAAGACTAAATTTTCTCACAGTAAATTTAATTAAAAAAAAAAATCATCTAAAGCCCTTAAGATCTATGATTAAAGTAACTATTTGCCCAGAAAATAAAGATACTTGAAAGACTGAATTCTAATTAAAAATAAACACTTCTGTGCATTCCAACGAATTTCTTCCTCAGCATTGCTCTGTTATCACCCAAGGAGAACAATAAGATATATTGGTAGGTATGTTAATTAACCCTCTGAAAAGCTCAGGTTTCAACTATGCCATTTAATGGTACGTGAGGATCAGAATAAACCAGCTATGACTCCAATTTTCTAGTAACTGAATTCTATTTTTGTATAGTTTAGAACAATCAATAATACACTGGTAGTAATAGTCAATACTGTCTCCCTTTGACTTCTTGAACACATCTTCTTCTTGACACATCAAAAAATATGAAAATGCCAAAGCCACTCTTATAACAGTTCAAGCTAAATGAATTATGGACTTGAAGGAGCAATCCATATTGTTGATCACTGCCTCAGTCTGCAGTTAAATGCAATGAAGAATGTATCCTAGTGATATTACCCATGTAAACTGGACTAGCTTAACTATTATTTATTTCCAAAGCGTGACCAACAGTGAAAAGTTCAGATCAGCAGCATTTTGTGAGATAGGCAAAACTTGATTTAAAGGCCATTAACAGGATGTCAAATATAAAACCACACTGTACCTTGTACAAAAACTATTTTTCCTAACAATGCCATGAACAGGGTAATTTTAGAATTAAAAGAATAGCCTCCACAATATCAAATGTCAAGAAAGGCAGTTTGTTACTGTTACAAACATGGTATCAATGAGGAAACTCAAGCATATTTTAAATGACTGGACCAATTCACAGCGGAAGACACTGTCAGATATGGGCTATGCCATCCCAAAATGTTCCTTTATTTCAGATTATTAATTGGTAAAATGGATTTCCATTTCTCACTAACAGTATTCATTATTCTTTATCTATCTTTCTCACTTACAGTCCTCCAGAAGTATTCAATTATTGCAACAGAGAAAGAGAAGAAGTAGAGTGTGCTGACTTCCATTAGGATTCCAGTGAGTATTATCAGCTTGGTCTAAATACAACTTCAGTGTCCTATCCATTGCTATCCAAGCAGAGATGTTGTAAAACACACCTCTTCTATTTGAGTAACACAAAAGTATATTCACCCAGAGCTCTCCATCAACAGTGGGATGCCAGACCATCTGGAAAGCTGTTTACAGGCCATCTGAAAGTGGGACAGAGAAAAGGATTGACTCATAGCAGGCAGATTCATAAACAAAGATCCAAATATAATTGTTTTAGAAGTAACAGTGAAAGAGCTAAGGTCCCTCCCAGAAATCTGTGTAGCCAGTACTTACACAGCAGATAACCCCAGATGACCTTTCTAGCATTCAGAAAGTAATAGATTGGCTGAGAGGAACCATCATAGAATAATTTTTGCAGTGAGTCAGTCAAAACAAACTCTTAGTTGACACCATCTCTGTTGTCTTTATTCATCTTACATAGCTGTTTCAGAAGCATATGAAGAGAAACCAGTTGCAAGCAAATGCTGTGCTGCTTTTGTTGAAATTCCACCTTCTCTCTCTGTCATTATATCTGAACAATCCTGCCCCTGATGGGGGATGCAAAAAACAACTGACCTCTAAAACTTCGTTGCCGTAATGTAATTGGTGTTCCCCTTTGCCTCCTCATGACCATTTCAAATGCAAGATATTAAACTCTTTGGTACCTCAGGATTTATTTTTAACTTATTCTAACCCAAACAGTTTCAGAAACAGGTAAGACTCCCAATGTCAACAGTGTTACACAGTTTTTTCAAAACACAAGCACTTCAAAGCAGAAGTATTAATAATTAACTGTCTTCTACACCTGTGTTGTTTAGGATATAGCTTTTATCAGGTATAGGATAATGCATAGTTCGTCACAACACAATTATCTGAACTCTTGCTCAGAACAAGAAACCACTAGTTTTCTTACAGCCTCGAAGAAAAATTACATATATACATCTTGCATAGCCTCATCTGCATCCCCATATGTGCCATATGCCTTCTGTATTTTTATTACTGCTGTTTTTGTGTTTTGTGAAAAGCCCAAAACAAGCACTTCCATTCCTGCTTTGGTAAGGTTTTAAAGTGATGAAAGCTGACTCAAGTGAGTTCTGTGTATAGGGCAAATTAACACGAACACATAATAGAAACTTTTAATCTATTATAAATGTAAGTGTATGCACTGTGAACATATTAATAAATGTTATTTAATATGAACATAAATACAAGCTTCCTGACTCTGTGAGTCCCTCCAGAAAGTTTCTGTGAGAGCAGTGCACACTGAACCAAAGGGATACTCAGTTTCTTAGTATTGCACTACTGCAGCGCTGTTGTCCTTTGCTGAACAAAAGGAGTTCAAGGTAAAGATATATACAAAAAATTGTCCAGACAGTAAGAAAAATTGTTCTGTGGTTAGTGTAGATCATGCAGAAGCATCTGAACTTAGTTACATGTCTCAGGTGATTTCATGAGCTAGATCTACAAGCACACCTTCCCTTGCAGCAGGTGGCTGGAGCTCCTCCCTGCAAGTATGGGGTTTATAGGCACCACTGGTGAGCTGAAAGCTGGGCAGAAGTAGGTGACAACTGCTGTAGTTAGTGTTGAATGTCGCTCTTGAAGTGCAAGTTCAAGAAAGCAATCATACACCTAATGGGGAAATACACGTGTTTCCCCAGGACAAGTCACTAGGGTCACAGATGTCATGATAGCATGTCATTGTCCATGCACAAGCATCATGGCATCATTGCACCTCATGATGATAATAAAAAAAGCTTTTCATTAGTTGGTCTCCACAACGCAGCATCATTATGTGTATCCAGGCATAAGGAAACTGAACCACATCTGGAAGAGCCAGGAATAGAGTCTGAAGAGCCTGCATTTCTGGTAACTCTTGCTTTCATGCTGGCCGTATCACTTCCTTCACCTGGGAGTTAGCTATTGGTGGCAAAAGACTGCAGAATTCATGTATACAATTATGGCGTCCTTGTTTGAGTTAGAACAGAACTGCTTCTGTTCAGTGATTTTACTTTTCAGCTCAGTCACTTCTAACTAACTGTGCTTTCTCAAGTTAGCAGCAGATTTTCACAGGCAATGAAAATCACTTCTATCAGTGTATGAGTATCACTTCTAGCAGTGGTAACACTCAATGTTTAGAGTCACTATCAAGGATTGGTGTGTGGACCAAGACCACATCTAGATCTTGTGTACCACATTGGGGGTGCAGAAAGTAAGAGTTTCCGCCTCTGGGGAGGAGTGGAAAGGACAGGTGACCATAAACTGACCAGCGAGGTGAATCCAAGGATTCATTTGCAGTCATCCCTGGCTCTAAACCTTGTCATATAGTTATCACCCACATCCTTCCTTTCTCCTTCAAAATTCCAAAACATGTCTGGCTATGAAAAGATGTCAGCACTTTACTTACAGTTAGTTCATCTGTGCCTTAATAACTCCTTATGCCTGGTTTATAGCTCCCTATCATAACAATCTTGTCTACTGTCTACTTTCTCCAACTCATAACTATGTGCACCTCAAGGCTGAGGCTGCAATAAGACAACCTGCATCATAGTCCTTATTTTGAGCAGTCAGTTGCAGGTTCCCAGGATCTCATAATTTATCTGTTGTCCTCTGTTGGTACATGGGAGCTGGGTTCAGGTAGTGGGGACAGTATATGTTAGCTGATTCAGGATAGAAAACATAAAGTCTTTGCATCCCCATCATGCAGCTGCTAATGGAACTGCAAATGGGGACAAGTGGAAGGGCTCTGATGTCAGCCTGGAATAAAAATATTTCCCTGACCTGCCCTTTTGGTGTACAGGATTCTGGCTCCCAGCATATGCTGCATGCCTGCCTTTTCAGAATGTGTTTCCCCTGCTTTGCTAGCGTTCTTCCCAGCCTGCCCTGCCCCTCAGTCTTTCATTTATTTTACCAAGCCAGATGCAACTTGCTGTTCTCCATGCCCATGAGGACAGACTGAACAACTGAGGAGACAATTGCTTCATACAGATATATTCACAGAGACAGGAAAATGGTCCTTTGCAGAAAGAATTTTTCAACACTCCATGTGCCTATGCCAAAATGCCTGGACAGATTCACTCATCTTCACTTCTCTGATGAACTAATTACATTTCTGCAGTCTGTTACTGCTGTTCTTGAGGAATCCATGGAATAAACTAGATAAATGAAGCCATAGAAGTGGCAAATGTCCTTTGTCCTATTCACCTGCTCTTCCTGCCCTAGGAAGGATGTGTGCTGATTTTGAGAGGAAAGACATCAGATCAGTTCTGTTTCTTTCTTTTTTGAAAATCAGCTGCTAAGTGAAACAACAAAGTGTGCACAGGGATAACAACAGAGCTTTGTTTTTCCTCTCCATTAAAAGCCAGCAGCTGCTTAGTGTTTCATATAGCAAGATAAGCAATGTGACTTTTGTGGCCATTCACATGCATTGTTTTAGCTTCTTGTGTTATCAACTCAGTTTCTTAGTGCTTAGGGACTGGACAAAAGCCCAGAAAATATCAAAATGATGAAACTGCTAGGAAGAAAAACAAAAATCAAGTAAACAAATTGAGAATTAATAGTTCTATAAAGTGGTTTTGCCGACAAGAGAATTGGAGCAAGATGATCTTGGCAAGCAGGATGTTGTGCTAGCTGTGCAATCTTTTGCTGTGCTCATATACAATCTCTTAATATTGGGTGATGTCTTCATTCCACATTTCATGGAGAGACTGATTTATAGGTTGGAAGGAAGATGAGGGTTTTTAAATGGCAGAGAATTTAAATAAAAATCCTTCATTATTCCAGATCAGGTTTTCTATTTACTTGGTAACTATCTCAAAGTCCTCTTTATTTTCCAAAGACTGCTGTGGATTTGTTTGTTTTTTTTCTATATTCACTTTATTTAACCCTTTTTTAGAACAGATCTATCCCCTCCTTGGATTCTCCTTTATTATAGATTGGAAAGAGAATTAATAAAAGATAGGGAGAGAGAAATGAGAGGAGTTGATATGTCTTCAGTTATGTTTTGAATTTGCTAGCTTCATAAATCTCTTCACACCCCTTATACTGTAGTTAGCATCTCTTGAACAGATCCTTCCTCATCATAGCTTTGCTTTCATGAATGATCTATCTTTTCTATGGATCTTCAACTAAAAGTACTTTCAGAATAAAATGGTAAGTGCCCTGAATTGTCATATAACAAATGCATTGTTTCTAAATCATTTCAGCATATATGTAGATTTAATAGGAAAGAAGCTGAGAAAAATCTAAAGAGATTTCATTGCTCTTCCCTTTGCCCTGTTTCTGAGCTTCCCCCAGTCATATAAACCAATATAAAAGTTCATATTATTTTCTGACATGCCAGCCTATCCATGTTGTGTCTGTATTCTTTCAACTGTTATGCAATAAACACAAACACCTAAGTACTTTGGGTCTGAAGTATATCACACAGAGCATACTCAAGCCTCCTTTTATCTTTGAATTTCTGTCTGTCACATAACCTGTTTTCCCTATGATCTGAATCACTGGAATCAGAGTGGGATAAAGACCAAAGCTGAAGAGGAAGATTTGCTGTAATGTTCACGAACTAAAGAAAAGCTGAAATTAATGTAAATTCTGTACAGTAAACTTGCAAGGGATTAGTAACTACTTACTTTCATGGAAATGCTTCTGCAGTCCCTATTTCACAAATATCCCACAGAAGATGAAATGGATTCATGTTGGCCTCAGGGTAAAGTGTATCTCTCAGCTTGTTTGTGCTTAGAACATAAAGCTGTTTACAGGGTTTTGAACTGAATATGTTTCTGTAATGCTGCCCTCTCAGTTATGAAAGAATTGATGAAAGACAGACCTTACTGGAGCTCTTTTGATGGAGCTCTAAATAATGCACTGGTCTAGCCATTTCCTAAACTCTGTTTATAAATTCCTTGTCGTAAGAGCAGTGGTGAACACCAGACAATATATTTTGAGAGGATTTTTGTTCTACATGCAAACCCATATTGTTGTAGTCAGCTTTTGGACTCATGTTTTACAATAACATCTGAAGCATGTCAGAATAGGGCACTACTGCCTATCATTTTGCATTATGCCCAGAATGAAATTACTGATATGAAAAAGTCATTATGTGAACTATTTTTTTCTCATGTACTGCACACACAGTCCTCCACAAGGCCAAGGGAGAGGAGCAGAGGAGACCATTTGCTTTGACCCAGTCTAAACAGTGTTTTTTTCCATAAAGGAATCTATGTCTCCAACAACATCTCCAGAGACAATATGGGATGTTGTGGGCATTATATGTTTGTATTATAGCAGTAAATAGAGGTGCCATGGTGTGGGAACTGAGTGTTCTCATTGTTCATCTTCTTTACTCTGAAGTGCTTCTATCTGATTACAAACAAGGTGCAGAAGTTACTTGATCCACTGCTAGGGAATGGCTGACTCAATAATAACAAAAAAACCACCACATGCACAAACATATAGTGCTCCTGGGAAATGGGCTTAGTCATATATTAAAGCTGTATTTTACTATAATTCTGGGGATTGTGACTTATCAACCAATGTGGGATAATTTATTTTCTCAATAAAAATGTTACCCAAAAAAATGTTTACTTTTTGCTTACCACTTCCTCAAAAGAAAACATCACATTCCTCACAACACATTTCAGATATGCATAACATCCCCTATCATTAATCTTCCACATATTTGGGATGGATCATAATTTCCTTCTTAATGATTGTGCTACCTGAATAATCTCTTGTGTGTATTCTGATACTAGTTTAGAGTAAGCAGGTATTACCTGAAAGCAATGCACAAATACAACTTTTCCACATTTACTTATCAGGTTATTTGCTCACCTGGCATGTGTTTCCATGATGTATATTGAGAGCTTCCCAAGTCTGGAACTGCTTAATGTTACTCACTTGGTTGTGTATGTTATGGCCCTAAGTCCTGTTGGGAGCTTTTAAACTCAAAGAAACAGAGATGGAAATGAAAGGTGTAGCTGCTACTGTTGACTGAGCTTTGATATCAGTGGAATGTGATACTCCAGACCAGCAGTTTGAGCTCAGATGAGAACAACTGTCAAAGGAAAGGATAAAGTACTAGTGATGTCTCTACATAGGGCCAGGCCCATAGAACAGTCAGTTATGCGTTCTCTGCTGGCAGGACTTTCTCCATGTGTTCTGGGTGAAGACTTACATCCTAGCAATGGAGAAGGTAAGTCCTTAAAAATTACAGAGACTGTAAATGCCTGGAGGAGATTATGTGTTAGTACACAGTTGTTTTATCTGACATTTTTAATGCAGATGTGGCCAAGTCTGATGCCTTTATATTATGTGAAGAGACACCATGCACCCTCATCTTACCAAGTTGTGTCTTCTTCTGGAAGGGAATCTGTCTACCTCCCCAAAATCTCACCTGCTTAGAAGACAAGACAAAATAGATTAATTTTCTGTGTCGTCTTGGTGTTTCTATTTTATCACAGTCTTTTGTTTTTTCCTTTGCCATTTTGCCTTTTTGCCACTTTAGTCTGAATATACTGTTATTCTTGTTAAAGTGCAGTTTTAACTTCACAGGATTTTCTAACATGAGTGGTTAAATTTAGTTTTTGCAACTAAATTTAAGCACATACAAGAATGATTAAGCTTTATATATGTACAAAACCAAAGCTTAGTCCACATCAATTCAGCTACTGTGTACATACCTCCAAATCAGAAGTGGAAATATAAAATGCAGGGAACAATTAGTTGATGACTAATTGAGACTAGTGATTTTGCTGCTACAAGATAGACTTCACACGCCTACAACTTGTTATCTGAAGCTTGGCATGGTATGAATTATACATTGAAAATCAGTTGAGAGGTCTCCTGGAGATTCTGAATTGCGTGTTCGTACTAAAGGTGTTGTAGAATGGCTAAAAGACAAGGGTCATGTACCTTTAAAAGAAATATCTGAAGCAAGCCGTTAAGTTCAGCAGCAATCCTTGCAAGAAACATGCAGGGATAGCATGACCTTGAGCTGATAAGTTGTATAATAATAGAATTTTGTGGAATGAGCAAGTAGCAGCCTTCTGTTACCGTGAGAGGGGTTGTGTTATGCTAAGAGACCCTGTGGATTGAACCAATAGAGGATGGACAGGTGTGACTACTAATGAGGTGACTGTATATAAGTACTGCGCTGACAGCTAATAAATGAAGTTCGCTTATAAATCATATTGATTGACTGCTTCTTCCCTCGCCGCTCCACAAATGGTGACCCCAACGTGTTGTAGGAAAAAAAAGTAACGACGTGATGTAGGGAAAAAGAGTAACGACGTGATGTAGGGATATAGGGAAAAGAGTAACGATGTGATACAGCGAAAAACGTAACACGACGTGGTACAGTGAAGGAGCACCAGGAGCACCGAGTGGGAAGGCACCGGTAAGCAGCAACCAGAGGGTAACAGAGTAGCAACACTGGCATTTAGCGCTCCCATGNCTGGCATTTAGCGCTCCCATGCCTGGGACAACCTGATAGCAGAGTTCCCACCCATCTTGATTTCAGCTGCCTGCGTGGTAA
>VWZY01005008.1:178346-201362 GCA_013399075.1 Chloroceryle aenea | reverse complement strand
AGATGACTGGGGGACTGAAGCATGTCTCTTATGAGCAAAGATTGAGAGAGCTGGAAATATTTAGCCTGGAGAAGACTGAGAGGAGACCTTATCAATGTTCATAAATATCTAAAGGGTGGGTGCAAGGAGGATGGTGCCCAGTGACAAGACAAGGGGCAACGGGCATAAGCTAGAACACAGGAGGGTCCATCTACACGTGAGGAAGAACTTTACTGTGAGGGTGACAAAGCACCATAACAGGCTGCCCAGAGACTCTGCAGTCTCCTTCTCTAGAGCTATTCAAAACCCACCTGGATGTGATCCTGTGTAATGTGCTCTGGGCAAACATGCTTTGTTTGGTGGGGGGTTTAGACTTAATTATCTCTGGAGGTCACTTCCAACTCCAGCAATTCTGTGATTCAACTACAACTGATCCAAAGTCTGCTGAAATCAAGGAGGAGACTGTCAGCTGCTCCACAGTATGCTGGATGGGGACATTCATGCACCTGGCTAGCAAACAGCTCTCCAGCATCTGCTTTAAGTGCCAGTGAGGCTGCAGGGGCTAAAATTTTTCTTCTCTTCTTCTGCAATATCACATCTCAAAAGCAGCTTCTACCCTAATCCCTAAAAAAACGATCAGACACAGAGAGACAGTCAGCATGAATAGCAGCCAGAGCAGTCTGCTGGCTTCATAGGAGATGAAATAGGGTGGTGGGAAAGATCAGCAGACCATTCAAACCCATCAACTTCTTTGCCTTAGTTGAACTCTATTCCTCCTCTTAAGTATTTGGTGCTGGAACTACCAGGGACCATGAACGACTAATATTTCTGCAACTGGAAATAAGTTTGCTTGTGCAAGAAAGTCCATACTGAACAACCAGGAGGGGAAAAATAATAAATAGCTATTTCCTACGTGACGATATCTGTCCAGGAGACAGAGGAAGACAGGGATCAAATGGGTAAAAAATACCATACAGTGGAGTGTAACCAAGAGTCTTAGAGGGCTGTAACACATACACCAAGGGGGACTGGATTAACTCAGCATGAGCATTTCCTAAATTCTGCATGCTCCACTTTGCAGCCTTAGAAACATTCTTTTAACCTCTGTGGGGTTGGATGTGCACGCACAAGGGAACCTGGGAGAAGGTCAGAATGAGAATTCAGCCACTCCTGACTCCTTAACCTATGCTTGGATCAGGCATCCCTCAAATTGACCCTTTTGTAAATGCATCTACCAAAGATGCTTTAAAACAAGGTCCTACTGGCTGCCTGCCAAATTGCTGCAATTCTAAAATTCCTTAAGTGCCAGACAAGGACTTTGCAATGTATTTTTGCCTGCTGCAGCCACACAGTGTCTACAGGCTAAAACCTTGATGCAATACCCCAACTATAACTTTTCAGTAATTCTTCCAGAGGAAGTAACTCCAGATTTCCATTTTACTCTTGTATGTCAAGCTTAGAAATCTTTCTGCTTATTGGCTAAGAAAACCCAAAACTAACATGCAATAAAAAGTCTCTATGATAGAATCTCCCTAGGGTACTACCAAATCCACACCACCATTCCCAAATTAATTCTGTTACCTCTCCTATAAATAGGCTGCATTCACATGGTGGGACCAGCTACAGTCTGTGTCTAAATCTCAGCTTCCTGATAGGACAAGACACAGGTACAGTCCACTCTGCAGTGCCCCAGCTGCTGTGCCCGGGCAAACACATGCCACAAAGTGATTCTTCAAACATTTTACATCTGGCCAATTGGCTAAAGCAAGTCTTAAGGGCATGTGACAGAGTGCCAGTGTCTCTTGGTCTCTCGACATAACTTAGCAGGAGCTAGAAACAAGCTACATCCCTCCCTAGGGTGGAAAAAACCCCAACATTCTCAAGCAATGTTTAAGAAAGTCACACCACGCAGATCTTTGGCTTTGGCATCATCAACCAGTCTGTAAGGAAAATCCATACTGCACCATACGAACCTGTGTTTACTGTCCAGCCAAGTGGTAACCCTGTCTCATTTCAGCTAATCAGGAGTTTGAATTTCCAAATAAATTCTACATCTTGAACACTGCTTCTCTAAAGAACACTATTCTGTAAGCATCTTAGTTAACACGACTGAAATAATTATAAGGAAAAGACTCACAGAAAGCATCTCAGCATGTATGTGGGGACCAGGGGATTAGGAGAGATAAGGGGAAGCTCTCCCTATCTGTTTTAACCCTGGAAAGCAGGGTTTGCTCAAGAACCAGCACCCGGAGTGCTTGTACTGACAGCTTCTTTCCCCAGGTTTGTTTACTGCTTGCAAAACCAGGAAGAATATATTGAACTTGAAACTGAGGCATTGGTTCGATTACATCCAGTTGCATTATTCTTTATGGTAAAGTATCCTGTCAGTGCTGCATTGTTTTTGAATCCATTTGTTTAAATCCATTTTTTCCCCTTTATTTTTATGTTCCTTTAGAAAATACTAGCCTGAACCTCTTGAGCTTTAGAGCTCACTAATTAGGAACAGAAGAGACTCAGAGGTCAGTTAAACAGTCATAATCTTATTGTGGAGAAATCCTCTCCTACCCCCAAAATATCCCCAAATACGCAATCTGAGTCACGTAGATTGCAAGTCATTTACAGAGCACTTTAGTAGGTATCATGCCTGTACAGTGCCTCAGCCCTTGGGGCACAAATGTATTTGAAACCTCATGGATATTAATACAATGAAATTATTAAATAAACGATAATTTATTAATGGTGATGTGCTTAGTAAGGGAGAACACACTCCCAACTACGTGACTTGTGAGCAGCTGCACAGCTCGCCCATCCCAGGGAGGACTTCTATTACATCCTGGCTACGTTAGACGACTTTCTCCATACTCCCTTGCCTACTTCTTTTAAACACAACTCCAAATTGTCTCTTGGGTTGTCACTGAAGCAGGGTTTGCAGGATACATATGTCCTAGAACTGGAAAGTCCACAACCTGCATGTCATACAAGGCACACTGGCTATTCAGTGCAGTAAGTAACATTCTTCACTGGCCTTTATGGGAAGAGGAGCCAAATTCATACATTTAAACAAACAGCCACTGGGGGCTACAGGGTGTTCACATTAGCAAGAAGTGATGTAAACAAGAGGAAGGTTCAAGATCAGACTCAGAACACTGGAAGAGGCTGCCAGGGAGCTTGTGGAGTCTCCTTCTCTGGAGACATTCAAACCCCACCTGGACATGTTCCTGTCTGACCTGATCTAGATGATCCTGCTTTGGCAGGGATGTTGGACTTGATGATCTTCCGAGGTCCCTTCCAACGCCTAACATTCTGTGATTCTGTGGTCAAAATGATGTCCACAGAGGAAGCACACAGCTCAAACTGTGGAAATAGTTTGCTGTGGAATGGAAAATCCTTGGATTTGTCTCCAGAATTACATGCTCAGACTGTCCTTACTGCTGTATGTGTGGAGCATATTGATCTATTACAGGGCCACAGCACAACAACCCTTTGGCCTAAGCCTTGTAACCTGTATGGGGAAAGTCCAACAAATCCCATTTCCTCTCAGGCAGAGGCAGAGCTGTTCCAGCCCACAGTAACTATTAGGAAAAAAGCCTTTAACATTGAGCCCCTCAAGGCTATTCAATATGAGAGCACTCTGCTCTTACAGGGCCCATTTCCTGCTTTTTATATCCTCATGGAAGTTTTCTGCTCTTGGAATGAAACCTAATATTTTCTTTTTTAGTACAGCAGAGGATTAGGTCAGTAAAAAGACCCATATGTCATGGCTTTATATAGTCAGCTAGCAGAGCTGGAGCGAGGAATCGGGATGGGGTAACAGCCTAAATTTGTTTGCAAAATAGGCAACATGCTTTCTAACAAAGAGGAACCTGGTGAACACGTTTCCCAGAACTCCTACTGAAGCCAACGCAAGGAAGACTTGCTTTGGATTCCTTGCCCTGTGCCTTATGAGAAGGCCTAGATAAGGAATACCAGAACTCCTATAACCTCCAAAAATGAGCCCATACCACTTCTCTGTCACTCCTGGGGTAATTAGCATCACTAAGTTAATTTGAAATATAGCACACACTCACCCACCACTTCCCCAAGACTTCTGCTGAACAGTCCAGACGACAGAAAATTTCCAAGCTACAGGAACATCAACTTCTCCTCCTTGCATTATCTAGGTGAATTTCACCTCCACATCTTCCAGCATGTTCATGGCCATCTAATGTCAGGCAAGTTTGTTCAGATACAACAACTACATTTAATGAAGTATTGCAAAGCCTTTCCATGGTGCCATTTCCGTTGTCTTGGCCTTTGTAATGAAATCCTGAACTCTACTGTGGATGCCAAAACACCAGAAAAAGTGAAAGATCTGTGAAGGTAGGTGATGAAAATAGATATCTGTTGTTACTTGGGGAGGTGCAGATAGCAGGGTTACATCCTCAGCCTTGTCTCTTTCTGAAGGTTTGCCTTTTTACCCAGCACTTGGAGAAGGCACTGTCCATTGTGCACTATTCACTGCCTGAAACTCGCCTGAGATGAGTATCTCCAGATGAGTATCTCCATGCTCTTGTCTACTGAGGACAAGCATTGCCCCATTCTCTTTCCAAACAACTGAATGGATATAGGCAGCCTGCAAGCAACCCTTTCCCACCAGGTAGCCTAGAAAAAAAAGACCATTTCTTGTCTCCTTGTTGCAGTAATTCAAGGTTAGTTGACCTTGCAGCATGGCAGCAAAGCATTTTTGGAACTGACCTGAAACACAAAGTGGTACTGGAACCCACATGAGATTGCTGCTTTTATTTCTCATAACTGTATAACTCAAATAGTCTCAGCAGAGACAATTTTGAGAAGACCCAACAACAGAACTCTGTGGTTAGACACCTTAACCAGTTTAGGTGTCTGCAGAGTGGGGAGGTTGTATGGAGAACTTGAGACTGAAAACCTTGGAAGCAAATGCCTCAAGTCTTTTCTGTCTCTAACCTCAAATGCTTCTCTCGGATGAAAGGAGCTGGGGCTAGGAGAACACAAGAGGACTCAGAGGTCTGCACTGTGGATGTCTTCATCAGCAAGCAAGACAGACTCCTTTAAAGTAAGACAAATGAGAGAAATAAGAACAGCCTTAATGCAGCACCAGCTTTGAGTGAAGACAAGTTTGATAGTGTTATCCTTTGTGTCTCAACCACCTCTGCCCAGAACTGAGGTCACCATCAACATGGGACTGCAGGTAAGGGAGACACACAGGAGTCAAGCAGAAGCAGAGTTTTTCCAGTGTTACAGATACCCTGAGGCTGAGATAAAACAACTTTTACTCCTCTCAATTACTGAATTTGACAGAGAGGAAATCCCTGCCTGTGAATCCTTCTGTGATCTTCCCATGATCATGGCAGTGGGAGACCTGCAGCAAAGTGGTCTTGTCACTTTTCTTGTCATTGATGCTTCCAGGGCTGTGAGTAAGACTGAAAACAGTAAGCTGATGAAGACACTTAAAAGAAGTATAGCAAAGAAGAGTCTGAAAGTTGTCAATTGAACATGTTTATCTAGAGAAATCATGCAAACTATCCATATTTTCTACCACTGCCACTGTCACTTGCACAGAAAGGGTAAGAAACCAAAAGTTCTTCTCTAGAGCCCCCACACAGCTCTCACTCCAGGCAACAGCCACACATCGGAGGCCTACCAGCTGAAATGTCACCACCTGCACAACAGCTGGGTCTGTCTACCCATCTGTGCTTTAGTCAAAGGGTGGGACAGTGGCTGAAAGAGTTTTGAATCATCAAAACTTGTGTGTCATCCCATCTCCTCCACTCTGCTTCCTTCCTTTTAATCCCTCCCACAAGTCTCAGAAGAAAGAGCAGTCACACTGCTGTAAGAGAAAGAAAAGACAAAGGAAGAGGTCTGTGATAAGAAATAAAGGAGTATCAGGAATCACATGGAAGAAACATGGAATACATCAAACACAGGTCTTCCCAACATTGTCGCTTTTTCATAACTCAAATGTTTGTAATTAACTGTAGGAAGAAGTGTGATGCCATCTCTTAAGAGAGATAGCTATTCCACAGGTAACAGTGGCTGAGATTTTATTTGATAGTTGGAGGGAGGATGTTTTCAAATGGATAAGGACTCAATTTTCAAAGTTCCCCTTACTTCCAAAACTGGTGACAACCTTGCAGACTGAATTGTTGTCTCAGGAATGGGATATTCATCTTTTATGTTTTATGATACTATATCTGTATCCATGTGCTCTATTCAGGTAGATGGCCAAGAGCTGTATAATGACATCGCCAAGAGCTGTGTAATGACATCACAAAATGCAGTATTTCCTTGAAAATAGGGGCAACTGAAATTTAAAGCACCAAGATCAGATGGTAGGACATATAGTAGTTACCAGGGAGATAAAAGCAAATGCAAAATTGGAAACTTTGGTGGAAAGAAGAGACATGGAATAACTGTAGAAATGGAAAAGAAACACCCAGTTAGACAGCAGTGCTAAAACTTAACATTTGTACATCTCTGGACTTCAAAGATGAATTTAAGATACAGTCTCACACTAGCTTAGTTCCTAAGACATTGCAGAGCTCTGGTTGGGACTTCTCTCATTTAAGCATAGATTGTAGGTGTCTAAATAACATTGAATGTGGTTTTATCCTTGAGCTCCTCAGGATGGTTCCCCTTTCTAGTGCATGGAGAATGAAAAAAAAAGGAAAAAATCCATAGCTAGATTGATTTTATCTTTTACTAAGGAGCATGAGTAAAATAAATGAACTACTCAGAAGAAGTGCTTATTTTCCCCAGACACAATAAAAGGAGCCTAGACAAACAGCTAAGATTTAGAAACTGATATTTCAACAGATACTGATATTTAAACAGATGTCTATCTGGTCAAGGTGACATAAGAAAGTCAGCCAAAAGCAGCAACAGCTAACAGATGGTAATGGCAATAATAAAAAACTTCAGCCAGTTCAGAGGCAGAGGGTGATAAGACTTGAGTATAAAGTCTTTGTCTCAAGGGGAACAGAAGAAGAACATCTAGACTGCTAAACAGCTACCCCTTCCTGAATGATGAAACTGTCTTAGAGAAGCAGGTTTGGGTAGAAGGATCACAATGGAGTTAGGAATAGCAATATCTTTTTGAACTTTTACACCAGTTTACACAGAGAGCTTAAGAACATCTTATGCAGGATTTAGTCCATTTTTTGGGTGAATTATAATGCATATGGAAACTAAAACTATGGGGTACTTGTGGAATCCTCGATTGTCTAAAGGGTTAAACTTCAGTCTGAGTTTTCAGTATCCATAAACTACATTAGATGAAGTGAGTCCTGGTGTTTGACTCACCTAAAGAGCAGTGGGTAACACCTTGCTCCCACTGATTTCGCAAGCAGACTCAGGAACACAGAGGCATGAAAACAGTTCTCACCAGTAAAATAAAGGTTTCAAAAAGGCACTGAGTGCCCCAGCCTCTTCTACATCTTTTTTGTCACTACATGTCCTGCCCCACTGAGCAGAGAGCAAGTAATTTTCTTTGCTTTCCTTTTGATGCCAAGGAAAATCCCAAGTACCAATATACCACCATGATGGGCAGAAATGCACATGAATTTATCCCATACACAGAGAAGAAAATATTTTTAACAGAGTTTTTCTCTGGTTTAATCTATCTGTTGCCATTTAAAAAGAAGATGGAGGGGGTTGTGCTTGTTTTTCTCTTTTGTCTCTGTTAAGCAAGACTGTGAGTCTATTCTTTGTTAGAAAAAAAAGTGTTATAACTCATTTGCCATGGATACATATAAGACCTAATTTAATGTGTGACAGTTTTTAATATTCATATTGATGTATTGAGGGAACAACTCTTATTTAGAGATTATTACAGATGAAAAGGGCAATTACGCACAGACTGACCTCCTGTCCAACATAAATTCAAAATTATTCTTAATAATACAAGTATCTCATTTGTATCTCATACAAAAGTTGCAGTACTTCTGGTGCAGGAATAGTCTGTCTCGTGGAACAGGACTGATGACTCTCCAGAACAGAACTAGAAAGTTGTTCAAGTGCTCATTTACCATTCCCTGATGTACTGGATCTCTAGAATGAATGCATACATCTGTTTGCAGTGTCATGTTTTAATCTGAAACCTTTCCCTGGCCCAAAACAAGTTGCTAGGCTGTTGGTTAATAATGAAAGAATTTTAAGAAAACTCACAATGCCATTAGCTATGCCTTAGCCTTAAGAGAACCCCAAACAGGAAAACAAGTAAGAACTGAACTAACACACCAGCTCAGCTACATCAGTAATGTTTCTCTTATGCCATAAAAAGACAAAACCAACCAACCAACCCACCCACAAAACAAACCAAACAAGAAACCACAAACAAAAAAAAATCCCCAGAATTCTCAAGATCAAGACAGCACTTTGCCTGTTCCTGCTCTCTCCAGAAATTCTGAATACTGCTGCTGCTTACCAGTGACAGCTCGAATGCTTTAGGAGAGAATTCAAACACAAGGTGATGCTGAATCTTCAGACTAAGAAAAACTATGCATTTATGTGCAGCTAAACAGCAAGTCCGTCAGGAAGTTCTCTACAAAACTCTGCTGGTAGCCATAGCAACTGCATTCACTGTATTTTTACTAGAAAACATTTTTTAAAGCTACATAAGAAAGTACATTTTTCAGCCATTATTTACCTATCTAACTTTCAGGCTTTTCAATGCAATCCTGCTCTCCATTTAGCTTCCACTCATGGCATTTGAGTTGCTGGGGTGACTCCCAAATTCAGGGAAGGAATTTTGTCTCCAAAATTCAGTAGGCTTAAATCTAAACTGAACTGTGGCTTTTATTTCCAGTGAAATGCCATGCCGGCAGAAACACTTACATCTCTCAGGCACATCGGACATGTGAGCAGAGTTACACCTAAAGCAATAACTGGCTTAAGTCCCAAAAGACTACAAAGGGGGTGGGAAAAGAAATAATCTTCAAGAATTCTAAATTTATGATCTGGAGAAGCATTTGCTCTCAGAATTCTGGTCTTGCTTCCTTTACTTACTAGCAAGAGCTCTAAAGCAGCAAAACTTCAACACTGCTTGGGATATGAAAGCTTTGAAGAGTCACATCTTACATAGGTAAATTCATCTTACATAAATTATGCCTTTTCATAGCATGATCTTCTCCATATGATTGGCATTGTATGGTACAATAGCCATGTTTGACATTTATCTGTTGAAAGGGATTTCTCCCCAGCTCATGGAACAGCTATGGGAGACCAGCTGAGAGTGCTGCTGCTTTCCTGTATTTGAATCAACCACTTGAGCAGAAGACTGCTGTGGGCTTGACTCTTCTCTCTGCTGCTCCCATCTGCATGAACAATAGCTTTGACTCTCAAGTATGAGAAAGAAGTACGCTTGACATTTGGTCTCCCCTTTGAGAAGACAGAATTTTATTTCCCTCTGAGGTGTGTGAAACAGAAAAGACTGAAAGCATAATGTGGGTCTTCAGTCTTGACACAGACCTCCTGCTTCTGAAGCCTGAGGAAAAAAATCTTTATCAGAGTGTATCTCCTCTCACATCCCCTAAGTCTCTTCTCACTGACAATGGACCACTTCTCACTTTTCCACACCACTGCATTAGTTTGATGTATCGACTCATTTATGTACATGCAGCAGCTTGTCTAACTTGCCTGTGACTTCACTAAGTACAGAGATTTCACCCTGAAAAAACAAACAAAACCCACAAAAAAATCCTTCAGAAGACACGATTAGATTTCTTCTAAAAGCTTTGTTTTGGGACACTTTGTCAAAGCTAGTCCATTACTTTCATAAAGCATCCAGGTATAGCCACAGAAATGACACTGGGTAGCCATGAGACAGACCAGTGTTTTCTCTAGTTTTATGTACTTCGTAAGTGAAGTTCCTGCAAGGTTGAAAGCATTACAAGATAAAAAAAAAATGGAAAAAAATGAAAAAAAAACCCACAAAACAAACACAAGACACCAAAACCACAAACCCAAACATTAAAAGCTGTAATGCAGGTTTCAGCAATAAGACTTTTGATGTCCACCCTAAGGTAGAACAAAGATAGCTGTAATTCAGAGTAACTAAAATGCTAATATTCTTCTGTCACGCACTGATGTGATGTTATCACCACTGTTAATCATCATTCCAATATATTTAAGCATTATGATACCTGGAAAATATTCACAAGTTGTCATCTTGTTCCTAATAACATCCTAGAGGCAAAAAGGTTTCTTCCGCACATACCACTGTACAAGAATGTCAGCTTTGTAACTCCTGCCTATGAATTACACCAGGACGACTCAGCTTCACTGGCAACAATTCAAAACCAGGAAAGTCAGGACCAAGAAACAACTTCAAAGGAACATGAGTTATTGGAAAGATCACGCAAGTGAAGGCTAAGTGTTCAACCTTCACACATTTCAGTTTCATCAGATTCCAAATAGCAGGAATCAATTATTTTTTTGTAGCTGCAAATCTCTGTTATCTCAGAGCCTGGCTCCATCCTGATGTGCAGCTGCAACACTATGTATTAGTGTAAATCAAAAAGAAAAACCAAAACCAAACAGAAAGAAACTCTAAGCCCCAGTGGAATTACACAGCAAGGAATGAACAAAGCCACATGGATCCTGAGGCTGACCCACCTTTCAGTAGAGGACAAGCTCTTAAAATAAATACTTTACCAAAGAATGTAAATCCATTCAACAGTTACTCTAAGAAGACTCTTCTACTTAATGAGAGACTTCTCTTCAACCACAAGTTATAAATAGGAGCACTGCCTTCCCATAGTGTGAATCTCACAGCTAAGGAAACATTTTTAGGGGAAATGCAAAAGATTTCATCTAGGACTGGATTATATTATCCCATTTCTCATAATAGAAAAAGAATAAAAGGAGAAAAAAAGTACTTTCTCTCCATGTGGCTCTCAGCCACGTTAAGACCTACCTTATTCCTGAGCTCTGTCCTGCAGCAGAGGAATGTGTTTCTTGCACGCTACAGCCCTGCAAGTAAACAGGCAGGGATGGGCAGGATGTGGGCAGAACTTGGGATCTACTCTACCCCTCCCAGGGACCAAAGTAGCCTCACAGCCACCACAAATGCAGAAGAGAAGGATGGTAACGAAGGACTATCCCTGCTGCAGTGCCTCTCACAATTACTGCTTGGACAACATCTACCCTCACCTCCTGCCCAGACCAGGCCAACACACAGGCACTGCTTAATACCCCTTTCACCTGCTGATACATCAGTCTCTGTGCTGGCCCCAGTGAGGGCACTTGTGCTGGGGAATGCAACAGTATTTCCAGATACCAGTTAATTCAGCTACTGCCTGGAAATCAGAGGTCAGGGGCATCTAGCCTGTGATTTCAAGCATTTCCTGATGCAATCACCTGGAAGGGATATTGCCAGAAATGTCCTAGCTCACCTGCTAATAATGTAGAGAGCATGCGGACTGCATTTTTTTTTGGTCACTTGTCACATACAGATATTAAAAACCATTTAAATCATAACTCTAAACATACAGATTTTGAAAATTGAGAGCATTTCAAAAGTAATGTATTAAAAAATGTTGTGCCTTTTTTTTTTGTAATCCATGTGTCACTACTGAAATTACATCAGTGGAAGGCAGGGCAGACAATAATTTATTTATTTTTTAAATACCACCTCCTGAAATTATGTGATTCAGAACTGAGTACAGCCTTTGCTAGCTCTACTGATTTAGTAACACAGCTTGTAAAGAGATCAATGTTCAGACAATCCCTCTGGTATCTCAGCACACCTCTTAGCAGATTAAAGCACTCCATAATTTTTTATTGGAATGACAGAATTTGCCCCTAAATAAAGACACCGTGGTAGAAGCCTCAATAAATTGGGAGTCATTTTCCACTTAAGTCTGTATAACACCAAACACAGCGTTGAAAGCTTAAATCACAGTAGTGACAGAGGCCTCCTTAGACTTCATGGATTTATTCCCAGGAAGCATTAAACCCAAGGAAAGGATTGTATTCATTTTCCTACTTCTGTTTCCTGTTCTTTTCACACAGTTTAAATCATATCCCCCAAAACATTGATTTTTACTATCTAAGAAAGCATCAGTGTGAACAAGGTCAGAGGCCTTTCCCAGAACACAGGTGATACAATAAAAGAGCCTGGAGAAAGGGATGTCTGTGCCTTAAAAACAGGGTTGGATCTACAGCAATCCCTGAGTAATCCCCAAGTTCCCACACATGCAGAAAATCTACTTCTGTTCATCACCAGCTTTTCCCATTAAAATTTTGGGACTTGGGATCGCACAGTCTACAGTGTACAAGCAGGCACTGAAAGGATGTTTCATCCCATTGTTTTTATCCACAGTCACCAAAAGAAGAAAGAAGCAGCTTGCATTTTCAAATGCATCTTAAAACTCCAGAGGAATCACTGATGAAAGATTCAAGTCTTTATTCTCCTTCAAGTGTCAGGCACATGTCTGTTAAGATGTGGCTACCCTATTTCTACATTCTCCTAGAAAATAACAACACAGTCTTTTTAAAATGTGTCCCAGTTCCCAATACCTCACACAACTCCCTTTTGCAAATATTAGATTTTAATTCCCATCCTTTTCACATTTTGTGGTACCTATCAAAGTGATTTTATACTCCAGGGGATTCATAGTCTTTTGTGATTCAGTTTGACTTCTTCAGAAAGGCCAGAAGCTTGTCTTTTGTGATAAAACTATGAGCTGAGAAGGACCATCTCCAGTAGAATACAAGACTGCACAACTCCTAAAACCAAAGGACAGTGCTGCTTCAGTGTCAAGTTGAAAGGACAAAACCACCCAGATGCCTAGGGAGAAGACTGCTCTTGGCAGCAGGCAACACAGCTGAAACAGCAGTAATGCCAGAAGCATGAACTGCTGATAACTGACTCTTTAAAACCTATTAAGACAACACGGACCCAACGTAAAAACTGCAAGACCCTCCTGGTCACTCATCTACTGCTCGGGAGTCTGAGTGGTGCCCTTGGCATTGTCACGGCTCCCAAGCAATGTAAGAAGCTACCAAGGCAGAGGTTTTCAGGAAGAAAAATAAGTAGACAATTAATAAACAACACAAGTAGATGACAGGGACAAATAGGGGTGGGTTGGACAAATCCAATCCCCAAAGCTTTTAACCTGCTTAAGTCTCCTGAATCACAGGATGTTAGGGGTTGGAAGGGACCTCAAAAGATCATCTAATCCAACCCCCCCTGCCAGAGAAGGATCACCTAGAGCAGATCACACAGGAACTCATCCAGGTGGGGTTTGAATGTCTCCAGAGAAGAAGACTCCACATTTACACGGAATCTTCTGTGTTCCAGCTTGCACCCATTTCTCTTGTCCCAGAGTATATCTGTGTGGAGCCTCACCTCAGATCTTGTTTCAGTGATGGTCCCTGTTATAGGTCCACGGGGAATTTTGGCAGGGGAACAGTTCAAAGTCAAGTTCTAGCCTAAAGAGTTCCCCATCACAGCTCCTGCTAGTTTCTCTAACCTGAGCGAGCCTTTTAAAGGCCTAAAATAAAATGATCCCTCATCTTATCTTCAAGATGGCACCAAGCCTCAAGTCTTCCATGTGGATATATCTCTCAAGAAAGTCTCTGCTACAAACTGTATTAGAAAGAGGTGCTGGAGGGATAAGAGCTATAGCCAGGCACTTTGCCCGTCATCTGGTCTTTAAAATACCATTTTTTTCCACACGGGGGCCTTGATACTGAAGGATTTGTTTTGCATAAGGTTACTGTGATAGAGCAGGAATTAAGCTCAGACCAGCCATCCAAGTCTTGCACCAAAAGGAAAGACTCCTGTCTTTCTCTGTGTGACATGAGCTCTGCTGTGACATGAGCTAAAGGTGCCCTGTTTACCAGGCATGATCTTTGTACTGAAAGGAGTTTCCAATCTAACAGGCAGGATTTCACAAATCCCAATAGTACATAGCCATAAAAGATTCACAGAACTTAATCACCTCCTCACACTTCCCATTCTTACAGAGGGTATTTAAGGAGAAAACCCCTCTAATTGGCTTCGCTGCCATCCAATACAGCACCACATCACAGAACAGAGAAGGGATTAGCATTTATCATCTGATCAGGCAAACAAGATAGCTAAACAAGAAAAGCTAGTAATGAGGCAGAAAATCTGTATGCACAATGGCACGGATCCTCCCACCTAGGAATGGATCAAGAGTGTTCATAATGCTGTTATTTAATTGAGAGACTTCATAGAGAAAGGGCAATTTTTGCAGACAGCGTAGGACTGACAATGGAAAAATCCATGCTCTGTGGAGCCTCATAATGACAAATCAGAATTAATAAACACTATCCCTTTTATAATGGGAATAAGTGAAATAATCATTTAAGTAAGTGTCTGTGTCATAGAAAATTGTTGCCATGTTCCAGCAATTATTTTTGCTGGGTGGTTTTGATGCAACAGAAACACAGTCTTCATGCCAGGGTTTTCTCAAATTGGCTACAGGCAGCAAATAAATCAGTCCAAAGGTGAGTATTCCTCAAAGCCAATGTAATCCCTCCTCTTGCATAGGCTCCGGAGAACAGAAAGAAGAGATTTCTGAAGATAATGTGCAGTCTCACATTTCCTGTATCACCTATACCTGATGAACCACTCAGCTACATGACATCACTGTCACACTGTATCTCCTGAAAGATCCTAAATGTGATACCCGAGATAAAACTATCACATCACCCCAACAAATCTATTCCAGACCCTCCTGCTTAACTAAACCGTTAGTTTTGATCAATACAAAACTTACTTTTCTGTGGTGGTAATTTATTGAGAGAGAAAAACACCCCTGTGTGTTGGTCAACATCCATAGCCACCCCCTCCAGCCTGCCTGCAGGGAAGCAGTCCTGCTAGTTAACTCTGCTGAGCAATGCTTATTGAAATTACAGGGATTAAACTGGCCAAATACAGAGATTTACAGAGTAGTCGTTAATATCTGAGTAAACTGCATCCCAGCCCTTTATAATCTGTAGAGAGGAACAGACACTTCTAAGGAGTAACACATTTCAAATAAATCAGATGATGTGTGCTGCAAAACCTCCTATTTTTCATCAGTTCTAATGGCAGCAAGGGGTGTCTGGCTTAGTGGAAGAGTCTCCAACAGATACCTACAAGTAGGTGAAGTGACCCATAGTGACATCATGGGCAAAAAGTGTCCATCTCCAGACATACTCAGCCCAAGAGACATTAAACACCACACAAACTAGTGGCATAGCCACTGACCTGAGGTTATGGCCGCCTGTCATGTGCCATGTCATCTATCAAACATCAGCCCGTGATTTGATGAATCTTCAAGTCATTAATGAAGGACAAAGCCATACAGCTAAATGAAGAAGGAACACTGGTTAACACAGAATTGTTCCTGCTTATTTCTGGTGGGCTTTTTCTTGATTTGGTTTGAGCTTTTCCTTCCTGAAGATTTACAAAGCTGCCAGCAGCTCCTCCAAATAAAGGGACAGACTCCCCAAAACTCAGTGCACCTGTGAGCTCCCTCTGTGGCTTCCTGGGCTGGCTACAACCTGCATTATGGGTTATTACCTTCAAAGATACTCTCTGGGACAGAGGTGGGGAACAAAACCATAGCCATGGAAATGAGGAGAAACTGAAGTAAGAGTAAATAGTTTAAAGTTGCTTATCATACCAGTAGAATCTGGCATAAGGGTGCTTTATGCTTTATCTGTTTTGCTGTGTGCTGTGATCAGTCTTAGCTGATCCTTAGCTGAAGGAAAGTGACTTCCCTTTACATACAGTTTGATCAGATGATGTCCTGTAAAGCAACATTTCTCTGACTTCTCTGTCACCGTGTCTAAAATTAGTAACTTAATTTTATAGCCCACTCATAACTGCCACAGCCTTCCTGGGGTCATGGCCCATAGTCTAGGAACAGCTGCTAAGGAAAAAGAAAAGGACATTAAGGGAAGAAAATATGGCCAGAGAGTTATCTACTGAAAAGGGGAGAGAAAAAAAAAGTCAAAGGCAGCAATAAAAAAATACAGAACAGTGAATTAAGGAGATGAAGAAGCTACTCAGAAATATGTGGATAACTCAAGTGAAAAAAAAGAACAGAAAATGGACTCAGTCATAAACCCAAAGGAGAGCAAAGAAAGAAGCCAAAATAAGCCCATTCGTAGAGTGTTTTAATTTCAGGAATCAACCATAAAAGTACTTATCCATATAATTAAGAAAATCCTCCAGAAAACATAAAATCAGTCTTAGAAATACTCTAGAGGTGGTGCCTTAATTAAACAGCAAAACAGGACAGGGGAAATCACTTTGAAACAACTCAAGCCTGAGGTAGCTTATGAAATGTCAGACTTGAGCAAAGGTTGTCAACCCACATTTCAGAATGAGAAGGTCGCTTCTGCCTCAGCTTCCCAGAGCAGTTCAACATTTTTATTACCTATGCTACAGTGTTGTCCTTTTTGTAAAGGAATGAGTTGGTTTTTTTCTTCCTTCCTTTCCTCTCCCTCCTCCCCCCTTCTCTCCCCCCCATTTCACTGGCGATTGCAGAACTACATCATCGGGTCCCATGTTAGACTTCAGTAATTAATTCCTTTGGGGTTATTAATAAATTATTATCCCAGTCAGGAGTTAAAAACCACTGTGCCTGACCATTCTGTCAAAATCTAGTCAGTGGAGGTTTTGAAGATTTTTCTGGTATATTCTACAAAGACCATCACTGAGCACCCTCCTCTTACCAAGTCCTACAACACGTTCCTTTGCACTCCGACTTTATCGTTTCGTTGGGGTACTGCACTTACTGTAGAGGAAAACTTTGTGTGTCCCCCAAAATGGAAAGGTTTGCAGGGATGCCCAGTACTAAAAGTGCTTTGAAATGGGTACCATCTGTTGTTTCATTTCTAAGAACTGGAGTGATCAAGACAGTCCATGCAGATTATTTGTAGCCTTTATCTGCTGATGAGATCGGAATTACTCGAGTTCTGTCGTACAAGTGGTAATCAGTTTTATACTAAATATGGAGTCAACAGAACCCTCCCTGCCCCAGTATCCTCGCTCTAAACTTTACAGCAAAATCTTGGCACTTGATATGCAGTATAATTCTTCATATGACAATCAATATAAAACTAGTTTCTCTAGAAACAAATAGCTGGATGCTGCCAACAGGCACAGAATTCAATGTGGTTAAACAGCACTGCATTCAATGTGGCAAACAGCACTGCAAAAGCTGCACTTGGGTAATAAGCAGTCAAACCACAAACAAACGTTGGCTAAGCTTAGACCAGAGTGTGAGAGTCCAAAAATATTTCAAACTATCAGTTGTTTAAGCATCCCCTCAAATGTGAGGTGAAATACAGCAGTTTTGACATCTCTTATTAAAATCACTTAAGAATCAATACTCGGGACATAACAATAATAAAATCAAGTTGCTTAAACTGAACTCAAGGGATCCTTCTATTTTGCAAAGAATCAAAGATTAATTTCTAAGGAACCGAATCGATGCAAAGTAAATAGATCTTGATAAGCTGGGGAAAGATAGCTCACATCTACTGCATAGCAGATAAGCTCTGTGATAGCAGTACTCCCCGAGCAAGGGAAAACTAGACAACTGCATAATCAGGACTGACAATACTTGCAAAATATGACCCATAACTCAATTTCATTCATTCCTAATGAATTGTCAAGGCTAACATTGCTTTCAGAAGCTTTGTGACATGTAAGCAGATCAGCTCCAGGTCTTGCATTTTTTTGGGCCACCTCTGCAGCCACGTCCACCCTATGGGTGGTGTGGGATTTGTGACTCTTCAGTGAGCTCTCAGGATAGGCTGCATTGCTTTATGTAGCACAAGGGCTTGCAAACAAGCGCCTGAGAAAACCTGCTTTCTGTTTATTGCTAAATTCCCTCCCTACCAGGGAAAAAAATCAGAAGTTTTTAAAGAATATTCATACTGTTTTACAGAAAGAAGCCTTCAAAAGTCAAAATACTTCCAGAAATCTCAGGCTCCTGTTTGCAACTATACACAAAGATAAGCAGGTATTTGGCATGAAAACCTCAATATAATAAAGAATGGGAACCAACCTGCTTTCATTCTCCCAAGCTAAGAAACTCTTTTTGGAAGGTTGTTTCAAGCAGCAGAAGGAAACAAAAGCCATCTCACTATTTGCATCACCTGTGATATGAACTTACTTTTCCACTAACCAGTAGGAAGTAACATATCTATTGTATATCAATAAAGTTTATTATAGGGGTGGGTTGTTTCTTTTTTCCCCACTCCAGATTAAATCTCTATAATCTATAAATCCCTGGCAGGTGATATACCCACCATCTACCCACCTACTGTCAATCCTGAAACAGTTTTCTCAAGGCAATAATAATGTGTGGATGCTTTTTTTTTTTTTTTTTGCCTTGCTAGGTGAAACATCAGCTATTTAATCTTCATAGAGCTTTTAGTGAAGCTGAAAAAATAAATACTGTCAGTCACCTCCCACCTTCATGTTCAATCTGGGAATGAATAAGCAACTTTCCCTCAACCAGAACTGCTGATCCTGTTTTGCAGATCATGCTCACACCACAAACCATTTCAGCTGGACATCTGGAGTAGAGTGGGGAGAAGAAATCCGTGCACACTCCCTGTCATGCCCCCAGACAAGCTCCACTGCCAGAG
Source organism: Chloroceryle aenea (assembly GCA_013399075.1). Lineage (NCBI taxonomy): Eukaryota > Metazoa > Chordata > Aves > Coraciiformes > Cerylidae > Chloroceryle > Chloroceryle aenea. The sequence goes on along the minus strand of VWZY01005008.1, from coordinate 182,744 downwards.
CTGTCAGCCTGGAGTTTGCAATTGCTGGTCACAGCCTTCATGGCAGCCAGTGAGCAGTAAGTGCAAAAAAGATCATAAGGGAAAAGTCCTGAGATGGAAAAGAAGGATTGTAGGATTCTCAGTGTTGCATTAGCATCTCTAAATAGATGACTGTGGAATTTTTGTTCATATTTTTGAATAACTGGAGTACAGACACACTAAAAGAGTCATGGAAGTGGGCTGGCAACTCAGTGAAGTAACTTCATGCACTTGTGTCGGACACAAAAAAGGGGGGCCTGACTGCCCCATTCTGCAGTTTCCTTACTCTTCATGACTTCAGAACATGCCAAGGTAAATCTGAGTTCCAGGGTCTCGTTCTCCTACATAAACCAGCCATGGACAGATTTTTTCACTAGTGATGTGCTCCAGGGCAGCAAAGGAGAAAAATGTTAGAGGACAAGTCACTCCATACTTCCCAAGAATAGTATCCAGCTAGTCTCTCCTTGCAACTAAAATTCTGGAAATGCTGCAAACCATTAGAGTATACACTCTTCAAATTAGCAAGACATCAGAATGCTTTACAGCATTAAAAACCTTCTTTAAGTATCTCAAGGTCACAACTGATTGAAGACCTGCTTCTAATAGCTCATTCACAGGTGGAAGAACAGACTGAAGATTCAGAGACTTGCTAAAGACCGTGCAGCACATCTGCCAGAGGAACATCCTCTGTCTATCACCCTTGAGTACAGTTTAGTGGGCTTTTTAGCTGTAATGTTAAGGCAAAAATCCTTCATTTCACCTGCAATTTAACAACCTTTGATGTCATTTATAATTCATGACCATTAGGACTGACATCGCCCCTGAAAAACACCCCAAAACCTAGCAGTGTTTTTTTTTTAAAAATTAAAACAGAAAACTGTAAATGTTGTGATTTATTACTTTGCAAGATCTCGTACTTGCTTGCCAAGGAGAACGTAAGTCTGAGTGCAGTTTGAGCAGACCACTTCAAGGCTTAAGATGTCTAAGTCTCCCAAAAGCACAGGTCTCTGCAAAATACATGTCTCTGCTTGGCTCTGCTAATTGAGCTGGGACAGTCATCTCAATCTAGCTTTGTTCATGCCAACTTCAGAAGCCTGATGTGGCTTCCATTCAAGTGGATCACAAAACATTCAGCAGCAACTGGAACAAGCCGTTAGGCAAATACTAAGTAAAATGAAGTATACAGCGGAGGAAATTAGCAGAATGAGCTTGTGTCCAAATAGAATTTGATAATTCATAAGATGTTAATTTTCCTGTTTTTTTTTTTTTTTCCTGCTCTTCCTACATTTGCTACAGGAATCGAAAGCAATGTTCCAAATTCCTCAGTTAGAGGAACTAACTCAGTGATTTCTGTAGTTTACATCTCGCCTTTTCCTCATTCCCAAAACTTGAGTACCCATGCTGCAAAACATTTTTGTAACAGTTGGTAGTGTCTAGTAGAAAGTAAGCAATAGCCAGTAAGGACCCAGCATTATTTTCTTCAGACTCATTTGGCCAAAGACAGACCTGCAGGAATGGCTCCTCTCTAAAGAGCTAGTTGAAAAGGCAGAAAAGCACTACCACATCTTCCTCGCTAGGAAAAACAAAGTTGGAAGTCTGGAAGGAGGTATTTCAGTGTCCTATGAGACAGCAGATATTAATCTAAGAAAGACTGGGGAACTTGGCATTGCCTGAACAGCTGAAATAGCCCAGTATCACCTGTATCATAGGTATGGTGGTAAAGACAAGATGTTGATATAGTGCAGGTTTTTTTCTTAAAGATTTTGTTCCTCATTGTGAGAAAGAGCTTAAGAATGGTTTTTAAAAAGGAGGAATTGAAATCACCTGGCAGTGATTAATCAAAACATGGGGTTTTTTTTAGAAGAAAGTGTTGCAGTATGACAAGTTGAAATATCCTTTGAAGCCAAGATAATTACTGAGCAAATCTCAGAAACATATTTTAGCAAGAACATGCTGGAAACAAAAGCGTTCCTTTATTCCTATTATTTTCAGTATCATACTCTCCAGATTCAAAAGTTAGCTCCAGCATGTAGCAAAGATGTTTGCCCTAAAACTGTATGAAATGTCAGCAGAAGTAAGAAAAGACTTAACGTGTATGTATAGGTACTACAGACACACTCACCCACACATTGTCTGGGTCTCCAAGCCCAGATAAAGCTTCCCACAGACCACTAAAACAAAGTAATTCTGCCACCTAATACTTCCTCTGTTGGGTCCCCACTGGGGACCTTGTTCTTCCACCATACTAACATGAGTCATATTTGTGAGTCATAGCGGTGCTTCCCACACAATAAAACTTCCATCAGATAAAACTATTCCAAGCCAAAGCCTCTTCTTATTCACGGTATTGGTCTCACTCAAATTTGAGAGACAATAACTCACATTAGAGAGAATACCATTTGCACTGGTAAAACAAGCAAGGTTCAGCCCCCGAGTGGATCCCAGGAGAGAGTGGCACCATCAATTGCTGTTCTGGAAGTTTAAAGACTGGGATTTTTCTAAACTTTTTCTTTGCAACGTTATTGAGGACTGCCCTTCTGCAAGTTACTTGGAATAATTCTACCCAAACCAGATGTCATTCATCAGCTGGAAGGCTTCCCATTGCTACGCTCAGAATGGGACTCAACTTCTCTGAGCTCATTTTCACCAGAAACAATCCCAAACCAGCATATTGCCTATTAGAAGCCACAGCAACACAACACACTTGGTGAAGATACGCAGTGAATCTGCAATACATACTGAGAACACCTTTGTAATAATGCTCTACAAACGCTCCATGGACGTAAATTCTAATGCATATCTTCATGTGCTTGATAAGTTATACTGGATTTTCATGTACTTGATATATCTTACTGGAAGTTACTTTAGAGCACCTTCCCAACTGTGGACAGAGATCATAGTCTTGATATATTCAGAACAGCAGCATCATCATGCTGGGGAATAACACATCGCAGTTTGCAGAAGGATTAAAACTTCAGTAAAAACTACTAAATGCTCAACCTTTAAAAATAAAATAAAAAAGAAATTAAAATGTAGTCATGGAGCTTCTGAAGTGGAATAAACCTTGCAATTCCCTGCCTCACCTATTTAAGATACTGCCCCTCCTATCTTATTAATTAGTATTTATCCAAACTCTCCCAAATCAGATGTCTAAACAGGTATTTATAAATGAAAAGGAGGAGACTCAGGCATGCAGCTAGAGGAACCCTCGTGGGAATTAAGCACACAGCTTTTTGTGTGATTCTGCAGGTGCATCTCCCTGAGAATGATTCCATTAGTGTCCACACTGCGCAGATGGGCTGTGTTATTTTAAGGTCTTAATCAAAATACATGCAAAACAGGCACAGCAACGCGTGCATACTAATGCCTGTTAAGCATCAGCTGTGAAGCAGCCAGTACACTTTTCTGCTGCTTTTGTTGTGTGGTTTGTCGAGGTTGTTTTAAGAGCACAAGTTACATAAATATACAGAGGTGAAAGAATGGCTGAATTAACTGAGAGGAAGACATAGAGGCTAGAAAGTGATGCACAGCATATTTGTAATAAGCATGAGCTGAAGAAAACATTGTCCTGTTAACGTGGCATGGTATTCCTGCATACTGATAGAAACTGAGGTGCCACACAGGTGGAATACAAGGCAAGCATTAGGTCATCAACATCTCAGGGTATGTATGATTAGGAGAACCAACCCTAAACCCAATAATTATAATGTAATCTTGACATTTATAAACCTCCTGGCAGATCTGGACTTCCTTCAGTGGCTTTCCTCCATGAAGGCATTACTCGTTCCTCACTCTGCTTTATCATCTGAGATGAAGGCACTTTGCAACCACTAACAACACTCGAGGGCTGAGCCAGACCCAAGTTCAGAGGACAGACTCACCTAGCAGTCTGCGGTCTGAAAGCATTGTTGACTAAAGACAAAACAAACTCAGCTTAAGAATAACAGTTCCTTCGGGATTTTCTGGAACAGATCCTGCTCTTGCATACTTAAATATATATACATAAAATTGAAATTCTTCTGGACCTGAGCTGCCTCCCTGTGCAAAGGAAAGATGAAAAACAACGGACAAAGCAAAGGCTGTGTTCAGACTCACATGCCCAGCTTGTAACCCCACAGATGTTCTCTTACCTGCACAAACACAGCACCACCCAAAGTGGTAAGCGGTGCCTGGCTCCTGAGCCGCACTCAGCCCGCAGCCGAGCTCGGTGCGCTCTGCTCAGCCCCGGCGGGGCCCCGGGGTGGCGATGGGCGTGCAGGGCCAGGGGCGGACGGACGGACAGAGAGAGAGACCGACCCGGGCACACACCACACCCCTCCCCGAACACCCTGTGCGCACACACGCGCTCACAGAGACGTGCCGGTGACAGAGCGGAGATGG